>JAFBJT010111212.1:0-45535 GCA_016785325.1 Chascanopsetta lugubris
CTGTTGTTGGAGCAGATGACCGGTCCCCCTCCTCTGCTTTTCCCCGAGACCCTCGTCCGGTCGGCTCGGTGCGCTGTGCGTCCCGCTAGCATGATAGCCTCGTCTGCTACTCCCGAGTGAAGCCAGGTCTCCGTCACAACGATAATACTGCTGTCCCGCACAATGATATTAATACAAAATGATATTGAACAACAAAATCAATTAAGAATTAAGACGCCTGAAGCCATAATAAATAAGATAAATAAAACATCTAGTTACGCTGGGGTTGAAAATACAACGACAATACACGAATAAGAAGGAAGTTGACAATAAAAAATAGTAATGATTGCCCAAATGAAATCTAATAAAAATTAATAAATAACTTGCAAAATATCTATGAGGATAATTTGAAATAAAAACAAATAATTCAAAAAGGCATACGGAAAGTTCACATGTTTGACGTTCTCAAACTTGTTTTTACGTCATCACGTCTCATTGCTGTGTGGCGTTCAAGTGCATCGCAGTAAATCGTCTCATCAGGCACCACAACTTTAAAATAGCTCATATACTAAATTAAACATGTCTCCCTTACCATTCAAATAGACTCAAGTAACTAAATTAAATACTTTAAACTTAAATACAAACTATTTTAAATTGTATGAGTCACTGTTGTCAGCCGATAATAATATTTCCAAGGTGACTTGAACGTCACATCGCAGTGCGGGGCTGTATTTACGGAAGCAGAGCACGTTCAACCCGACGAGGACGTTATTCTTAAATCCTGTTCATCTCACTGTGGTCCAACATGTTCCCTCGTGGGTTTGCGTGGGGGGCGGCGACTGCTGCGTATCAGATCGAAGGTGCAGTGAAGTAAACACAAACAACAACAACAGCACGTGGTTGAGTCGAGTGGATTGAATGGCACTATTCCATTGATTTGAGATAGTACAGGTCTTTTCATCATAAAATATTATTCTTGCATCTAATTTTATATTTCACGTGTCATTCTATGATGGTATTATCAACTTTTAATGTAATTATTGTGGCTTTTGTATTAAAATACATCAAATTCTCGATAAATATAAATCACGGGGCCATAAAATACACTGATACTCTCAAACCAGAGACTACATGTCTGACTGCCATGTGTTTCTCAATTACAGTCAACACACATCATTAGATTTGTTGATTTTATTACTACTGATACATTTTAATGTCTGCAGGGCATGAATTAGAGTTAAGGGGAGACGGGGAGAAATCAGACACAAGGTCGTTCATTTTTTATGGGAATGCACTGAGAAATGAATTGAAGCAATAAAAGCTGACTGGAAATCACATGATCCTTCTGGGGACGAGCGACAATAATTCAGACTCACTCAAAGCCCCAGGAGAGACATTACAGTCATTCCTCCTCTGACAACATCATTGTGAAACTGTGTGTGTGTGTGTGTGTGTGTGCGTGTAGGTGGCTGGCAGATGGATGGCAAGGGGCCGAGTATCTGGGACACATTTTGTCACGGGGAAGGCCGAGTGTTCCAGGGGCAGAGCGGGGACGTGGCGTGCAACAGCTACGAGCTGTGGGACAAAGACCTGGAGTGCGTCCGGCAGCTCGGACTCACGCACTATCGCCTGTCGCTCTCCTGGGCTCGGCTGCTGCCCGACGGGACCACGCGGCGTGTCAATCACAAAGGTATGTCCGTCGTCCCGTCTAACTTAAGTCCAGATGTATTCAAAGGTGCAGCGTGTAAGATTTGGTGACATCTAGAGGTGAGGTTGCATGTTGTATCCATCACCTCATCCTCACCCTTCTGAGCAGGCAGGGGAAGCTGTGGTAGACGTAATTCATTCAAACTCAAAATATGTTTAGAAGGTCTACTCTGAGCTACTGTAAAAACATGGCGGCCCCCGTAGAGCGGACCCGCTCCTCATGTAAATATTCATTAAACGGCTCATTTAGAGTAATGGAGAAAGAATAAAACATTGAGGTGATTATAAATGCATGAAAATGTCATGTATGTAATTGTTTTGTAACATTTTTAGAAGTTACAAAAATAATAACAAATCTTACACACTGCACCTTTAAAAAAAAATGTGACCATCGAGACATTCCCACTCCTCTGTCCCACAGGTGTACAATACTACAACAAGGTGATCGATGACCTGCTGGCCTGCAACGTGACGCCGATGGTCACGCTTTACCACTTTGACCTGCCGCAAGCTCTGCAAGACCAAGGTGGCTGGAAGTCAGCAGACGTGGCGGCCATCTTTGACAGCTACGCCAAGTTCTGCTTCCAAACGTTCGGCGATCGCGTTAAACTCTGGATCACCATCAACGAGCCGCGCGTGTGCGCCAAGCTGGGCCACGAGGACGGCATCCACGCCCCGGGGTTAAAAGAACCGGGCACCGCCGCCTACCTGGCGGGCCACAACATGCTGCGGGCCCACGCCATGGCCTGGCACAGCTACAGCGCCCTCTACAGGCCCACGCAGGGGGGCGCCGTGTCCCTGGCCATCAACAGCGACTGGCTGGAGCCGCTGCGTCCGGACCGCGAGGACGACGTGGCCGCCGCAGAGCGCGACCTGGCGTTTACGATGGGGTGGTTCGCGTGGCCCGTGTTCGTCACGGGAGACTACCCGGAGGCGATGAGGTCCGCTGTGGACGCTCAGAGCGAGAAGCTCGGGTACAAAGGCGGCTCCAGGCTGCCCAGCTTCTCGGAGGACGAACCCGGCGCTTTAGGCACCGCGGACTTTTTCGCGTTGAACTACTACACGTCCCGCAAAGTCACGGCGGGAGGAGGAGGCGCAGGAGGGATGAGTGTGAGGAGCGATGTGGACGCAGATGAGGTTTTGGATCCGTCCTGGCAAATCGCAGGCGTGTCCTGGCTGGCTGTGGTGCCCGGTGGCTTAAGGAAACTTCTGAAATACATTCAGGTACGGACACCTTGATCTCGACCTGATGCACCCGACACCTGGTCTCCATCAGAAGCAACGAGTACACCTGAGATGATCATCTTTGATCACTTTAACGAACTAGTCTTCTCTGTATTTGTGTGTGGATTTGACTGCCCTGTCATCCTGGGTCATGGTAACCAGGAATAGGGAGAACAGCACCACCACAATGGAGGTCAATGACACCGTTACCATGGTAACCTTGTGTCATCATCTCTTCTCTACCTTGAATCAGGAGGAGCTCCCTCACTGTGATCTCTGCCCAGTGTTGTATTTAGATCTGAATCAATTCAGAATTCATTCTCCTTTTGAAGATTTCTTTTTGAGTTTTAATGACAACTGAAATCGGTGAGGTGACGGATACAACATGCCACTTCACCTCTAGACGTCACCAAATCTTACACACTGCACCTTTAAGCTGTAATGATATACATGATGTCCAGTCGCATGGCTTTCTAACACGAAGCAGATGAGGAACTGAAAACATGCAAGACTATCAATCCGAGACGCTAACACCGATTCCCACTTCCTGCTTTCCTCGGGTGCCACCTGTCTCATGAGGTCCTGCAGGAAACTCCCTTTCAGTTCATTTCAGTCCAAACGTGAGGTCATTCCTCGCTGCCCCCCTCAGCATCAAATCAGAATTGAGCGACGAGACAAATCACCTCCGACCAAAACAAGGAGAGCACTCTGACATTTGTTTAGTCTCTGGCTATTGATTGCGTTTGCAGTAATCTGCTTTTAGCACCTCCAGAAACACACTGATGCTTCATTAGTGCTGTCACATCGAATCAAACACTCACTTTGCTGAAAAGCGTTTGCAAACGAGCAATTTCCTGCTGTTGTGACTTGTCACAGGCCATTAGCTTGAGCTTGGCACCGTGGCAACACAGCTAAACGGCACACCGCAGACCGATCTGTCTCCGCCCCGCCACGCCTGACAGCTGTGATGCCTTGTTTGACAATCATATTTGCCCCCCCCCCCTCCTTTTACAGGACGCGTTTGGCAACCCGGCGATCTACATCACGGAGAACGGGTTCTCGCAGACGGGGCCGGTGCAGATCGAGGACCTGCAGCGCTGTGGGTTTTATAAAGACGCCGTTTCGGAGGTGGCCAAAGGTAACGGCTGCTAAATGACATGCAACAGCCCAAACAGCAGTAAAGTGTCAGTCCAGCAGCTGCCAACAACAATACTGGCAGACCATTCAACCTTGTCAAACAAATGATATTGAGCAGGAGGAAATGAGGTGTGATGCCCCCCATCCACACTGATGCAATCACAACAATGCATTCAGGTGGTCTGGCACCATCTTGTCAATTCCGCATGCAGGTATGAGGCGTGTCTGTGGTTTCAAGGATTTTACAAGTAAACCCTCTGCGCCAGAGGAAGACTAGTGAGCTGCACGATGGTATTCTGAAAGGTTTCTATAGATACTCTTTTTTCTTCTTCTGCCAGATGTTCTTGTGGAATTTTGAATACAAAATTATAAATTGCCAATTTCAAATTGAAAACTCCAGAAAAAAGTTACTTAATTAGAATAAAAATATTGGGCTGTGCTAAGGACTTTTCTACAGTTAAAATAAGAGGAAACCTTTTTAATCTTCTATCTATTTTTATTTGTTTTGGTGCCACCTTCTGGCCATTATTTGTAATTTTGTTAGTGCTCAAGGTTCAGAAATGCTGGCGACCGCATGGACCATGACAGTAGGACAGTGAGCCAGAATACACAAGAAATAAGAATCAGGAAAGTGAGGCAGCTAAACAGCATTAGGCCATTTTTTGTTTTGACTACTTGTGGTGACAAGTCCTTTAACGCACGGACGTATACAAAAAGGTCGTTGCACAGACATCACAGCTAATGCATGATTTTTAAACCCGTTTTAAATCCCATGGTAATGATTCTTATCTTGACATGTGCCGTGTTCGAGGTTTAATCAGACGACCGTATCTCTCAGAGCAGTGGGAGGGTGCAGGCACAAAATGACACCTCATCATTTTGACTGGGATCTGTGTTTTCACGCAGCCATACAAGAGGACGGCGTCGACGTCCGAGGATACTTCGCCTGGTCGCTGCTGGACAACTTCGAATGGGCCGACGGGTTTAGCGTCCGCTTCGGATTGTTTCACGTGGACTTCTCCGACGCAGAGCTGCGGAGAACCATGTACCGGTCGGGACGGGAGTACGCGGAGATGATCGGGAAATACAAGAAAGATGTCTGACGGTGGAAAAAGGACGGTTTTGCACTTTTTGTAAATCCTGATAAAAACAAGCGTTTGTGTTATTTCCACTGAGCCAGACGTGAAATCATCAGAGTTGTCAATCAATGTCAGGTGAGAAAATGGGTTGATAACACAACTCTAAAGAAGTGGTCCAACATGGCTTCCTCCATCGATGGTATCGAACCCAGATGTGAATCCACAGTTATCTCGAGAAGAAGAATGAAAATAACAATAAAAACATCAGGATAATTACTCTATTTTCCATTTCGGCCCCAGTTAATTAAAATGCTCTCACCTGAATGGTTCATACTGCACCTTTAAATCTGCAATCAAACAGTGCCCTGATATTTTTGATCCTCTAATAAGATAGATAACATTCGTTATTGTAATTCCACCGGGGGACACTCGGAGAGGGAGCTGCCAGCTGAAAGCAACAGATGTCCTGCTACAGGAAGAGATTGGGAAGAGCATTTGTGCCCCCCCCCCCCCCCCCCCCACACACACACACACACACCATGGGCAGCTGTGCAAACTCCACTGGAGGGGAGGAGAGAGGGAAGGAGGTCTCGTGCCTCCTTTAGTGATATTCAGATCCAAGTGATGGACAATGCACCGTGGGTGCGGGAGGAGGGAGCGTTGGGCTGCAGCACAGATGTGCACAGCTGAGTTTCTGAGCCTACACCGACACCCTGTGGCCACTGCCAGAACTACACCCCCCTCTCCCCCTCTCTCTCTGCTCCACTTTGCAGGGCATGGCACTGTCCTTTGATGAATAAAAGGCACAGTGTTGGTGCAACAATAAACAACTAAAGCAGCTCGCCCCCCCCCCACACAATACATCACAGATTTAACACAATTAATATTTATGCTGGGATGTGAAGGAAAGTGTCATTTGTATTCTGCGTCGCCGAGACGTTGTGTGCATTAATAAGCGTGGTGTGTATCGTGACATCCAGTTGGCTGTGCATAGTGTTTTCAACAGATGTGAGTAATACCCCGGTGGCCCTCCTCCATCTATGTCAGGCCGAGTGAGATCCTCCTTTGTCTTATGATGAATAACAAGCTATTGTGAAAGCATGAATAATGCCGACGCCCGCCCGCCCGCCCGCGTTGGAACTTCTTCTTCTTCTTCTTCTTCTCCTTCTGCTTTGAACACAAAGTTGAACCACATCTAATGACGTTCATTTAATATCCGCGCCTCTGTGGGGACGGATGGACGGGGGAGGGGGAGGGGGTGGGGGGTCGTCGGTGGTCCCCGAGTCTGAACACACACAAAAAAAAACAATTACACAACAGATGTAAGACGCGACTTGTCGGAGACACATAACGAAGAAGAGCCACGGCCCAGCAGCCATATGAAGGATCTGGGATCTGAAGCGTGTTTTCCCATGATGCATCAGTGTGGCCTGTGGGCAGCTCAATTCCCCAGCTAAGAGTTTGATGAGCAATTTCTGCCTCCTGCCCCCCCCCCCCCCCCCCCTCAGCGGGGGGGGGGACAAGACCCCCCCCTCCATCAGCGGGTGGAGGTACAGTAGAGCTGCGCAGCGAACTGATGTAAAGGAAAATGCAGGAGAACCTGTGGTAGTCGACCATAGGTTCTCCTTCATGCTCAGAAGGGTGAGGGTGAGGTGATGGATACGACATGCAACTTCACCTCTGGAGGTCACCAAATCTTACATACCGCACCTTTAATGGGCCCATTTAAGACAATATTTAGGTGATTATAAATTCATGAAAATGTCAGTATGTAATTGTTTTGTGACATTTCACAAAAATGATCAAAATCTCACACACTGCACCTTTAATGAAATATGGAATTCAGCCACTCGTGGGGACCTTCGAAAACGAAGCCTGCCTGCCTGGCACTGCAGGTTAAAGAAAGCTTCAAACATTAATTAGCATTTAAATAATTCACTTCCTCCCGTCGCTTTAATAACCCTCCACCACCAATGTTCAACTTCAATTCGTTACGGCGTTTCCTCTCTCTCTCTCTCTCTCTCTCTCTCTCGCTCTCTCGCTCTCTCTCTCCCTGATTGTGGGCTGTGATGTAGGGAAGTGGCTGAAGAACCCATTTCTAAATGTGCTTTCCAATTAAGCGCTAAATATATCATGTGTACAGATAAGTTGCTTTTGACAATGAATTAGCACGTTTAATTGTAACATTCAATCACACCCACTGGCGGGAGAATCCCCCCCCCCCCACTTCCACCACCTCTCTCTTTAGAGGAGCATTGTAGCAAATTACCACCAGGGGCCCATTTGTATTTTGCCCAAACTTAACTCATTATATCGTGATGGCCGCTATGAAATATTCAATAACCAGGATATTAATCGACTGATTACAAATTAACTAAATAATTCAGCTGATAATAAACCATTTTGGCAGTGAGTTATGGAGGGAAGAACTATCTTACAGGTGCAAAAAAGGGGGGGGCAATAATTATTTTTCTATTTACTGATTTACCCCTCACATCACGCACTCTCCGGGGGGAAATGGTCTAATTAGATTGTTGCCTGGGTGTCGGGGACGGGCAGACACCAGCCACTCCCTGCCTCTCTCTCTCTCTCTCTCTCTCTCTCTGTGTCTCTCTATCGGTTGGCGAGGGGCCCACCAGAGGCCCCTAACCACCACTCAGCCACTCCTCTGTACTTCTTTCTCCACCTCGTTCCCTCTCTCTCTCTCTCTCTCTCTCTCTCGAACGCATCATCTTCCCCCTTCTCCTAATCGCATTCTCCATTGACAAGTGAGTGTGAGGAGAGAGGAGGAAGAGAAGGAGGAATAACACACACACACACACACACACACACACACACACACACACACACACACTCACACGCTGCACAAACTTTCTAAATCCCATTGACCTACTTAGGCAGACATTTCACTGGGAATTCATATTAGTGCAAAAGAGTTCGAAGAAGAAGAAATGTTTTCGTCTTCCTCACCTCCCCCCTGCCCCCCCTCTCCTTTCTCTTTCAGCTGGAAGCCATCTTTCCTCACATCCCCACATTTGATCCCGCCTGAGAAACTACAGTACATTATACAAGTGGATAAACGCCTTCACGGCGCCTCGCCGGGCTCTGTCACCACTTTTGACAGTGGCGTAAGAAGCGTGACATTGCGCGTTATAAGAAAGCGGCGCCCTCTTTTACGATTGATGAGTCCGGCGGTGGCGGCGCCGGCGGTGGATTGAGCGCGGCCTGGGAAGACAGGAAGTGGAATTATGACAGCCGCATGCAGAGAAGAAAAGAAGAAGAAGAAAGGAAAGAGGAGGCAATTCAAATCTTTTTCTTTCTTTTTTTTATATATATTTCCCAGTCCTCTCCCTCGAGGACTGAGGATGACCCCGCTAACGACTGTTGAAATCCCGACTCCCTCGAGTGCGGCGGCGCCGCGTGACGTGAGGGGGGGTGGTGTCGTGGACCTGTCTGAAAAATTGAAAGCTCCTAGAATATTCAGCTAACCCTGTGCGCTCAGCTGGGTGTCATGATTGGAGGGGGAGGAGAAGTGTGGGGGGGCATGCAGAGATTGGTATTCAGGCGCCATATGTGTGTGCTGGGTAAGCCCAGTGGTGGCGGCGGGCGAGAGAGAGAGAGAGAGAGAGAGAGAGAGAACCCCCCTCTGCGTGCGTGTGTGCGGTGGCCAATGAGCCGAGCGCGGTGTCTCATGGGAGCGGTGGCAGGAGTCGCCGGGCGAACACGAGCGAGCGAGCGAGCGAGGGAGGGAGGGAGGGAGGAGAGAGAGAGGTGGAATTGATGGAATCTTCAGAAGCGATGTGAATGTAACGGTGATGGCGGAGCAGTTATCAGGCCCGGATCCAAGCAGAGAGACTAATGATGTGAATATAACCTCGTGCCCCCCGTATGCAAACACAATGTCATCAACACAGAGAGAGAGGGGCAGGGAGAATTCATCTTCCTCTCTCCAAACTTCTCGGAAAGTTTGGAGACAAAATGGCTGAATGGTGAAATTCAGCGGACGCTTCCTTTACCGTTTGGGCGCTTTAAGGCTGATGTTGAACACTTGGGCCTTCTTCTACCACTGGTCACAGCACAAAGGCCCAAGAGACTCCAGTAAAGGTCCAGTGTGCAAGATTGACATGAAAGTATTGACAGCAGGATTTAGAATTCAAAATCAATAAAGAAAGTGCTGACCCTAAGCTTTGAGGGGTCATCAAGACATGATCAAGCCCTGTAGTAAATACAGACCACCACCATGCTGGTTACAACAGCATTAACCACAGAGGGGAGGATAATGGGATTATTGTAGAAGCACAATCAAAACGTTGGTTTGAGGGATTCACTGGATATTAAAGGCCACAGCATGAATGAGTATTACAACTTAGAACTACGCTTGTATGCTTGCACATCTAATATTTGAGCTTTTCAGCTACAGGCTTTACAATAATGTCTGTGGCAAGCAAATGACGTTTGTTACAAAATAAAAAAGTGTCCGTAAATATCCAATGTGATCGTTTCAGAGCTTCAAAATGACATCTTTACATATTCTGTGGTGGAGACAACAGTGATGTGTTTCTTCATTAGCCTAAAATTACATGTTTATCTTTGATTTACACTCCAAATATCATTAAAGTTGCTGAACAAAGCATCGGAGCGTCCTTGCTACAGCTGATTCTCATCAATCAAAGTCCAAATGCAAAATTGACATTTGGTTGACAGAAGCGATTCCCAAGGATTTGAAAGACAAACACATCCCTGAGCCATGTCAACGTTCACCCTGTAATGAGCTCATGAACTTAAGTTTGGGGCAGTTTTTCAACAAAGTACTTTGTTGAACGTATTATTGTCTATAGTCTTCACCCGTTTTTAGACTTCGGACCAATACTTTCGACCCTCCTCCTTCCTCTGAAACAACAAGTGGTTCCTCTGCAAAACTCCTCGGCTCATCTCTGATGAACTGCAGATGCTGGGGGGGTTCCGGGCCGTTCAGGAGGAGGGGAGCGCGCGTGCAGACGCAGGGGCCGCGGAGCAACAGTGCACTCGGACTAATTAACTCTAAGTGTTGTACGACATGCTCCCTCCTCACCCGCGTTGTCACTCAGGGTTTGAGTGGCGCTAATGAGAGAATTATCTCGCCTCGGACCCGGTAATGCATTCAAATGAACACCGGCTGACCTGACCTATGAGATGGCTTCTTAATCTCACCACTTAATACCAATCAGACCTGGCTTTCTCATGTGCCCACACTGGGAGGGCCCTCTGCTCCCATCGCCGCCATCCATTTTTCTTTTCTTTTTTCAAACATTCACTGTTGATCTAAGGGAGAGTGTTTAATTGTATGTGATGACTCCAGGGCCTCCGCCGCTATTATGCGCAGAACCACAGGTGTGCCGGATAACTCCGGTGGCTCCCCCAGTGTTTGCCAGGCATCAAAGAAAGTGTTTCAGGTGTGTGTGTGTGTGTGTGTGTGTGTAAGCCCCTTATCATGAGACGCCAGCGGAGGATTAAAAAAGGTTAATAAGGTCACGAGTTTGCAACAAAAAAGTCGGCGAAAGTACAATGGAGCCGTGGCATTGTTGGATTAGCATAATCGTCGCCCTTTGGTGCCCGAACCCGCGACTCGATTGTTGTGTTTGGAGATGCGACTCAGGGGGGCGGCGGCTTGAGGGGATGTAATAATAACCTGTTGGTGTTACCAATTTAAGAATTCATACTCCAGCACGTAAGCCTGTGTTTCTAATTGGATCACGGTTCTTCAAGTGTGTTGTCTTACAAGCTTAAAAGGGACCTATTATGTTTGTTTTTTTTCTCTTATTTTCAGAATTAATTACACTGTTATGATGCGGGCGTGTCATAAAAATCACACGTTAAAGGTGCAGTGTGTACAATTTCGGTGAATTTTCGTCTGGTCGATCTGTAGATAAAAGTCATATACTGGCATTTTGACAAATGTATCATCACCTGAATGTCTGACTTCCTGTTTACACTGCCATGAAATAAGTCCTCCGATGTTTATTTACATCGGGTCCACTCTATGGGGGCCACCGTGTTTTTACAGTAGCCCAGAGTGGACAAACTCTTCGGAGCTTTAAAGACCACTGAGGGCTACCATAGGTTTTCCTGCATGCTGAAAAGGGTGAGGGTGAGGTGATGGATACAACATGCCACTTCACCTCTAGATGTCCCCAAATCTTACACACTGCACCTTTAAAGGTGATTTCTGTCAGCCAACGCTTGGCCACATTTGATCCGGGCACTGAGAAACTTTGTTGCCATGGAAGCTCAAGTTCACCACTAGTAAAATTCAAAATCCAAGATTCAGACTCAGGCATTTGACTCATAAAAAAAAGATCCATTATTTATTTATTATGAATTTTTGTAGAGTCTAAACCGGGATCCGCCAATGTGCTCATTCCAAAGTGCAGGATCCATGGAGGACTTGTAAAAGAGCTACAGAAAACAGTTTACTTATAAAAAGCCCGGAAGAGGTCAAGAAACAAATAAAAGCAGCCGAGAATGGACATAATAAGTCCACCTTAACTGCCACCGTCTCTGTCTCGGCCAGACGTCTCCGAGCTTGTGGGCAATAAGTCGCCTCCAGTGTTTTGGGCCGCTGACATTTCTTCCTCTCCGCGAGCGCTCCGGGTAACAAATGGCGGCTCAGCCGGAGTTCAGGGCTGCTTGGGAAATGCTTGTTGTCTTCTGCTGGGAAACTTTTATTGCTATAAATCTGGCGTCGGCGCACGTGGAGTCAAAAGCACATCTGCCACTCGTGCGAGCGCGTCGGAGAAGGCCATCGATGAGGCCTTCCGCTTCCCTGAAGTCATTAGAATCTATATTTTGATATTGTTGGCGCGCAGTCAAGATTTGCCTGAACGGGGCCCAATTAAAGAGGATTTAATGGGATTTTTGCTTATTGCTGATTCGAAGAGGAGGCGGCGGCTGGTGGCTGATTTCAGTCTGCAATAAATATGTTTGCGCTATACTTGTAGCATTAGCTGGGGAATAATCCTGGTGGAGAACACTGTCATGTTGAAGGAAGCGTTGCGCTGATGCAGCAATAATAAGCGCATATATTATATATATATATATATATATATATATATATATATATATACCGTCACTGCAATGCTGCCTCAGTATGGATTTACTTTACCTGCGCTTTGAACTCGGGGGGTGTTTTGTTTCTGCTGCACATGTGATCAAACCAAACGTCACAATTCCATCTAATTACAGTGGATGAGGAGCTTTTTTTGTTATTTTTTCGCTGACTCGTGTGAATTTGCATACACGGTATTCAATTACATCCAACCAGGAAGTGGCGCTTCGTGTAAGTGTACCTTTTACATGTTGCGCGCCGACAGCTAATTGTGCGGCGGACAATGAGATCAGCTGTTGTGTCACACGCGTGTGTGTGTGTGTGTGTGTGTGTGTGTGTGTGTGTGGCGGCACGGTGGCTTTTGTCTCTCTATCACAGCCCACAGCCCCCATTGTCATGCAGGCGCTCAGGTAGCGGCGCCCCACTCGTCACTCATCCGCTTGACGACCACCGCTATCTACCCTGACGCTGACTGATGACAGGAGCGTGTGCACGTTAGTGTGTGGCTATGTGTGTGTGTGGGAGGGAGGTGGTGTGTGTGTGTGTGTGTGGGGGGGGGGGGGTGGGGACCGGTGGGGGGGGGGGGGGGGGGCGACTGGGGAGATGGATACCACCCTGTCTGACTGAGGGCAGGGCGAGAGGCCAGTGGGCAGCGCTGCGTTGGCCGGCCGAGCGATGCGGGGGCTGTTGGGCGCGGCGGCCGAGCGAGTCGAACCGAGGGGAGGAGATGGATCAGCTATCGCAACGGACGCCATGACAGTGAGGGAGGAAGCCAGGGTGCACAGGCTGCAGGTGTAAATATATGCAACAGAGGACTGACAAAAGATTGTGAGTCGGTAGATTTGGAGAGTTATTACACAGAGTTTTACTGTGACTCTGCGACGGCTGTAAAAAAAACTATGTAGTGGTGCTTTTGGGGCAACTGAGGAGCTGCGAGAGCAGAATGTGAAGAAGTGGAATAGAAATTCAAATTGAATTCACCTGTGAGACGTCAAGATGCAGGCAGCAGCAAGGCAAATGAGGTCGAACATGTTTTAACAGGGATATCATGGCTCAACAATTAAGGTCATTTATCTTACAGGTTCCAGGGGGGGTGAGTTTAAGGGGGCATCCTGTAAAGTGTAGGTAAACAAAAAACAAAATAATCATATTGAGGAGTGCATAATCACATGAACACGCAAACAGTTGCCCCAAAAAGACAAAAGTGAAGCCTAACATAAATTCTCCATGCTTAGAAGCTTATTCGGCTGTAATGTGCAACTCCATCCAGTAGATGTCATTAAACCTGCCAACTGAGCCTTTAAAATTTCATGTGCAAAAACTACAACAGCTGGGATACAACGAAAACCGGTACATTTGCATGCATTTGGAATTTGCATGGAGTATGAAGAAAGTTGTTTTGGGCCATGAACTCTAGCGACGCATCTGGAGACTCTGGACGCAAGAACATAGTAAAAATAATCATTCAATCATTTCTACAAATAAATAATACTAAATATCCAGAGCTGTTGTGACCCGAGGCTGCATGAGATCAAACGGCTGCCATCCCTTTCTTAAAGCCCCTGAACAAAAATACAGAGGGCATCAGTTTCAATGCACGTCCCAGCACAGGTGCATCATATGTGGCCGTGAGTGTCCTCATGTGTCTGCTGTCACGGGAAGATCAATGCGTCCTCATTGATGTTGTCTTGCCCTCTGCACGTGAAGTGAATGGGGGGGGGCAGTGGTGGAAGTGGCGGCGGCGGGTGGGACAGTGGGACGAGAGGTGCGGGGGCTAAATGGATGCGATGCAAATGGCACCAGAGGACATAAGAATCAATTTAGCTTATTGAAACAAATGAGACCCGGCCCGCCTCGCCGGGGCGTAGGGCTTCCTTTTTTGTTGGCCACCCCCATTGTTATTGTAATTAACCCGCCCAACCTAAATCCATGACCCTCCCTCTCGTTAACCGAACCAATCCCCCCCCACCCCCACCCCTACCTCCTCCGCCGGCCATGTCTGGTCCCTTTTACCCTAATGAAAAAGCCTCGGAGGTGCCCAGGTAAAACTGGAGGTGCCGTAATGGTGATTCATGGCCCTGGGTGACATGCTGAAAGGCAGGGGGAGATCTGCCTGGGAGAGCACTTAGAACGGGGTCTTCCATGTGAGCGCCAGCCACCCTTCTACACACACACACACACAGAAAGAGAGCCCCCATACCTCTAATAACTTACAGTCCCCTGCCCCCTTAGCATGCTCTCATGTTTATAAACTCCTCTCTCCCACATTCATGGAATCCCAATAACCAAAATGGACTCCACCTATTGTCTGCATGACCTCGGGGCTAAGTGACTATAGCGGAATGCCTATTTCATATAGTGACGTGTGACGTCCTATTGAAATGTTTTGCCATTCTTCCCTTTAAGGATAGGACACTGCCCCTGCGCTGGGCTCCAATTCCCCAGCGTGGCGTGGGCATTGTGTCGGGGTCTTGGGGGGGTGGGTGTGTAGGGATCGATAGTTAAAGAGAGCGATGGGGTCATCGTGGAATCAATGCGGTGGACAAACGACCTCCAACTGCACCGCCTGCACCTTCCGGGCTGCTTGACACCTGAGGCGATCTTTACTGAAACGTCCTCTGCCGAAATGCCACGGGGCCACGGGCTGCTGAGCAGTCGCTCATGCAGCCATCCCAAACTCAAGAGGCGTGTGCGGAGCGGGGCGCCGCCGCCGCCGCCATCTGCGGCCAAAGGCCCTGGCTCAGCGTTACTACATAAACAAAACCCACGCACCTGAGAATGTCAATTACTTGCCGCCTGCCCCCCTTCAGGTGGCCCCCGTGCATGATGGCCAAATTGGGATTAATTCGGGGAGAGGGTGGGGGTGGGGGTGGGGGTGGGGGGGCAGCGATGGAGGTGACACTGTGTCGTTCCACCCCAAAGCCAAAGAAGTGGCGGCGGGGGCGCCCCGGCTTGATTGTTCCCCTATTACCCTGCACATCACTTTGCATAAGTGGCAAAAGGCGCTGATGAAAACAAGTGGTGGTTTCTGGTCGGACGCAGACACCCAGAAAATGAGCTCCCCCCCCCCCCCCCCCCCCCCCCCCCCCCCCCCCCCCCCCCCTCCCCCGACCCCCACTTTCCCTTCTCACCCTTCCGCTGGGCCGCATAATTCAGTAGAGCCATCTTGTGGAAATGTCATCGTGTGGCGGCGCTGGAGCAAACAGTGTGACAGAACGCCGCAACGCCTCGCGGGCCGGGGGGGCCTTCGCCACGCTTGCCACGCCCGAGTCGGCCTGACCTTGCAGGTGCTGATGTATGCGGCCGCGTCGGCGCTCAAAAAATGGACAACGGCGCCTCTTCTTCGTGGGAAGGTTGCATCCGCCGCTGCCAGAATAACTTTTCTTCTCTAAGTGGGGTTCACGCAGAGGTGGTGCATATTTCAGCGAGTGGCTGCATATGTTTATTTGCTTGAGGATATGGATTTATTTCTCTTTTTCCCCCCTTTTTTGAATAGAGGTCAATTCCCCACCGTGCTTTCCCTTTTATGCGCCCGCTCCCTATTCTTCATTCATCTTACCTGCTGACACATCTGACAACACGCTGCTGTATTATCATCTCCCAACCCCCAGCGCTACACCTTCCTGCAGGAACACAGGGGGGGCCGGGTGGGCTCCACGCCGCCGCCACCCCTTCCTCCTTCTCCTTTAGAAAACTGATTATAAATGGTCAATTTGAAAATAGACTGGAAAGTCCCCCAAGGCTGCTTGCCTTGTCAAATTGAAAAGGGGACAAGGACAAGTCAGTCGACTTGCCTTCCCTGTCTGCCGTCCTGATGTTTCGGAGGCAGGTGCGCGAGCAGGGGTGGGGGTGGGGGGTGGGGGGACATAACAAATTCTCGGCGGGCGAGGCGGTGACGAGGGCGGGGCGACAGCGAGCCGGGGATCTTCAACATCTAGCCCTCAGCATTTATATCACAAGTCTCCGCCAAGAGTCTATGGATCACTCGGGTGGGCTGGCGGTGGCAGTATCGGGAGAAGCCATAGGCTGTCAGGGGGGATGTGCCTTTCATATTTCAGAGCAGACAGCCGAGCTTCTCCCGGCCTCACTGGCAGCAGCCTTTTGAGGATGATATCTTCAAATCTTGAGAGGCTATTTTTAAATAGATACTTATTTCGTTCTCCCCATTTGTCTCCCCCCCCCCCCCCCCCCCCCCCCCCCCCCCCCCCCCCCCCGCCCCCCCTTTCCCCGCGCGCTCTCCTCCCCTCTGACCCCGCAGGTATCGCTTTACTGCTCCTGACCGGTGGAGAGAGAGAGAGAGAGAGAGAACCAAAATGGAGACGTGCTGCTGCTGGTGGCTGGTCTTCTTTCATCCCCTCTGTTACAAACCAATCTCACACCTTTTAATTTATACGCAAAGATAAGGGGAGAAGATGAACTCTGCAAAAATGAGCTCTGGCACCTCGCCCCCATTAGTCTCGTCTCATCAGCTGACAGGCAGAATAAACACTCGCTTTTATGAGTCGTGAGTCGCGCTGTGATCGACCGTGACTTCTTTTTTGGAGGGGTGTTCACAATAAAGTCCCTTCCCGATTAATCTGAGCGGCGAGATGGAAAGCACCGCTTTGATATAGCCGCCGCCGCCGCCATGTCCACTGCGGCGTGATTCATCAGAGGAGACCTTGTAATCAGATGGGACGTGCGCCTCCCCTCCCTCTCTCTCCCTCTCTCTCTCTCTCTCTCTAGAATATATTAGAGGAGTGTGAGCGACGGAATCATCAGATACCGCGAGGTGAACTGAAGTGGTCATGAACCCGGTGTCAAACTCAAATAGCTGAATGGCGATAGATAAAACAAACACGGGACGTGTGCTGCGTGCAGAGGGAGGGAGGCGCCTGCCTGGGCTGCTGGGAACTTTATTTTTTGTATTTTTGTATTTTTGAAACAGATAAGGGCCTTCGGCTGTGGCCCCAACTGGCCCCTTATCACAAGTGACCCCTGCAGGAACTGTAAACACATGACCCCGAATGTATGAATCGCGTGACGGGAGTTAGGCTTCATGTAGTCGCGCTTTCCCCACAGGATGCTCACACGCTCCTCCTCCTCCTGACCCGAGACAAAACAAAACAAAAATGGAGGCGCATGGGAATTTATGTTGCTCCCTTTGAGGCTGAACGTTGCCATGAGCCTCAGGTTGAATGCTGTGAATGCACAGTGATGGAATACGCATTCAAAGGTGCTGTGTGTAAGACTGAGGTCATTTTGATTAGATAACTAAAAATATTACAACATCTTCAAGAAGTGTTTTATCTGTTTTTTCTCATTGCCCTAAAATGAACCCACTAATGTATATACACACCAGGAGTGGGTCCACTCTATGGGGGTCGCCATGTTTTTACAGTCGTAGAAGTGGACGTACTGAACGTCTATTGAGTTTGATTGAGAACTGAAGGTTCTCCTGCAGGCTCAGGAGGAGTGAGGGTGAGGTGACGGATACAACGTCACCTCCAGATGTCACCAAATCGTACACACTGCACCTTTAAAGCCTTTTTTCTCCATCCTTCATTGACAGTCGCTTTGTCTCGAGATGCTTCCTTCCTTCCACCCTCTCTCCTGCACACTAAGCACATTTGAATTTGTTGTCTTTTAGCCTTTATCTTATTTAGTCCTGCTAATAACAGTTTTTTCGCCCCCTATCTTCCCTCTATTCCGCGGCTAAGCCGGGTCTTAGAGCTTGCCCGCTGTTTTCACAGCGGAGGAGGAGAAAAAAGGGGAGTAAAACTGCTTCGGTAAGCAGAGGAAGGATTCCTCCTTCAGGTTGTCCCCTCTCTCCCTGTAGCTGAGATTTCTATCCCAGGCCCTTATTATCACCCAACAAGCACTTTTTGATGATGATAAGTAATAGCTACATCCCCGTGTGGAAGGACTCGCCTCTCTGGGGAGTTCGGGGAGAGAGCGCCGGTCATTTTTCTTGCCCGTTTTGGCGTCCGGCAATCCTGGGAAGGCAAGGAATAAAAAAAACAAAACAAAGGGGCCTGTGTGGAAGGAAAGGGGGGTAGGTAGGGGGCGATTGTGTGTTTGTGCAGCAGTATTCACACCAGGAGGAATGAGCAGGCGATTGTGAGAGAGTAATGCTTTTTGATGTGTTTTCCACTGGATTGAACTGGTTTGAAGGAATCAAACAACGGGGTTATTATCGCCAGAGAGGCCGCACTTCTAAAGCTCCTTTTCCACCGGTGAAAAACCTCCACTAACACCCACTCACGTGTGCAATGGGAAGGGATCGACTCTGCAGCACACAGGTTCTTCTCATCATCTTCTTTCACTTTCTGCTTTGTTATTTTGGCAAGTGACGCAGCACCTTTTACCACACAACCTTCAGTTGTTGCACAGTTTTGTGTTTTTATTTAGTAATTTAGTGTACAGGCAAAGCGGTGCTTGCTCTTAACGTGTATTTCAGGGGAATGTGAATCACAAATTTCAGATCAATACTCAGTCAAGGCTTTGAAGTTTTCCTCTTATTTTGAAAAATGAAAATGGACATTGTGCTTTTCTTTCGCTAAATGCTCGAAAGGAAGTGATTCTCAGACTACTGTTGCCATGACGCCACCCAGGGGGATACAGCTGCCTACAGCTGCTGTAGTTACCTCTGAAGCCCCGCCCACTGTTCCTGCAAGGTATAGTTTCCAAAGTGCACAAGATTAGAAACTGCAGATGCAAATTGAAGACTGCAATGCTGAGACAGAACAGAAAATGTGCATCTCACCTTCTTGCCACATCAAACGTGACTGAAACAGGAAATGCAGATTTACATACGCTGATCGCGCTGATTAAAGGACGTATTTAATCTTTCATAAGGAATAAAAATGAAAGATTCCGACGCCATCTAACTTTACAGAGCGGCTGTCGAGCCGCGCCCATAATCTCTGCGATAAATCCCTGACTTGATTGTTCGGGGCAACAACAGCGACAGAGGAGGAGGACGGCATGAGACTGGAGGGTCACCGCCTCCATGACAGGACGTCTTCGGCCGCTAATAACGTGGCCGGGTGACGGCGAGGGCGGCGAGGAAGAGGGGGGACGATAAGCCGCGGACACGAGTGAAGGCGAGCGGGCGCACACAAATAAACTGCATCTCGGGGCCTTCTAATCCCACAGACGGGCCTCGACAGCGGCCTGTCAAACTGCGGCGAGCAATTTGAATGCACAGTGGGGGGAAAGGGGAGGGGGGCGGACGCTCCGCACCCCTCCCCTTCAATTCATGGCATGGTGTTTATTTCCCGCTATAACCAAACACGTCGGCTTGACAAAAACTCTATAATTCAGTGGGATTTGCAAGGCAGTTTTATATTATGGGCTGCTAAAAGAAGAAAGTAAGGGGTGGGGGGGGAGCGGGCGGTGGGCACGGGGGGGTGTGATGGAGGGAATGAAAGAGAACGCAGCGGAGTGAAAGCGA
This sequence comes from Chascanopsetta lugubris, assembly GCA_016785325.1. NCBI lineage: Eukaryota > Metazoa > Chordata > Actinopteri > Pleuronectiformes > Bothidae > Chascanopsetta > Chascanopsetta lugubris. Next base: position 19,646 of record JAFBJT010111212.1, read on the forward strand.
GTGATGTGTGAACAGAGGGAAACAACACAAGCTTGCGGACAGGACGGTTCTTTGTTGGTTTGACCGCTGTGGGAGCCGCGGCCTTGGGTGTGGTCTGCCAAGTGCGCCACTCAACACAAGTGCTATTCAAAGCAGGAGGAGGGGCGGAGCCTCCAGACCGCGCTGCACTAACAGCTCTGTCCTCCAGCCAGCGATGCCTCTGTGGGGACGAAGCTCCCGCTTTGACAAAACCTTCACATTTTCCGTTGTACTTAAATGATTTGAAAAGGGAGCGAGACCGAAGCCTTCGGCCGCTGACAGATGTCCCGTTTGATACGTTTGTTTATTTGATGGGAATCTATGGTGAACTTTTTCATTCATGCTTGACAAGTTGAAAAGCTGTACGGTGCATTAAAGGTCCAGTGTGTAACATTTAGGGACATCTAGAGGTGAAGCTGCACATCGTATCCATCACGTCACCTTCCCCGTTCCAAGAATGAAGGAGAACCGAAGACTTCAGTTGTCATTAAGACTGGACAGATGTTTCGTATGTCCACTCTGGGCTGCTGTAAAAACATGGCGGCCCCCATGGAGACGACCTTTAAAGGTGCAGTGTGTACGCTTTGGGTAAAAATGATTTGTATATATATCGGCAAAATGTTATTGGATACAAATGTTTTCATTAGTATTTAAACGAATCACTTTTGTTTTTCGTATCTTATCCCATTGTATCCATTTGGTTTCTTTACTCTAGCGTGGATTCACATCAGTAGCGGAGGCGTCCATGTTGCCCCACCTTGTTCTTACAGTAGCTCAAAGTGGAAAAACGGAACATTTGAATGATATCGGACATCAATGGGATCCGACACAAGCTTGGAAGGAAAGGCCGGGGAGACGCGTAACAAACTGCAATGTGCAGCATCACCACTAGATATCGCTAAATCCCCCAGAATGCACCTTTATAAACCTGGTCCACTGGAGCGGAGTGGTCACGTGAAGGTTGCTGGTACTCGTCCGCCGTCCTGGTGGCTGTCACACCGACTCCCTGAGCTGCCACTGAGCAGTCTGACCTTTGGCTCTGCCTTTTAAGTGCATTGATCCGCCGGTCACTTTGAGCCAAGATGGCTTCCCCGCCCCCCTTCCCCTCCCTCCTCCTCTCCCACCTCCCCTCCCCTCTTAACCTGTGACTGTGGCTCCCTGACGTGCGGCCGCCTCCTCAAAGCAGAGTTCCGTGCGTAATAACAATGTATACGGTGAATCTATTCTTCTTGGCCAGATGCACGCGTGGGGGTAACACGCTAATTTTAGACGGTGTTAATTGTGCCCCTCTCAAGTGTCTTCACTGCCACCTTTGACAAAAGCACCATTCATAGGCAGAGCGGCCATGCGGGCTGGCAGGGCTCCCGCTTTGCCAGTTGTTGCTGACACCTCCTTGGCAGCGCCGGGCGGCGGCGGCGGCAGCAGCTGAGGTGACTGCCTCATGTTCTAGAAGCAGAGATTTCACCTGCCCACCACCCCGCCCCCCGTCTGCATACATGTCATGCATGTCGAGTCCCACGTGCTCAGAGGTGAAAAGAGTACTAAAAAAGTTACTCAAGTCAAAGTACCACTACTGTACTTAAAGTACCAGTCAAATGACCTGCCGTAAAATCGACTCAAGTAAAAGTAAACCGTGTAGAATGTACTCAGAGTACAAATGACTCCATTACTTTTCAACAGTGGAAGCGCAAATATTTTAAATACAAAAAAGTAAGAGTATTCTGCTTTTATTTGATTATATAAATAAAAAAGACATTTCTTGGTTTACTTTTTTTTACTCTGTAATGGCTGAAATTTAAAATGTACTCAATTAAAATATTCCACATAAAATGTACTGAGCACAGATAAAAAAAATAAAAAAAAACTCAAAACCAAGTCCAAGTACACAGAAAAAGGAATTAATTATAGTAAATGTAGTTCATCACATTCCACTTCTGCACGCGCTGAGAGGTCATTCCTACAGAGGGCCGGTGTTTGTGGTGTCGTATCTAAAGCGAGTAACGAGCAACTTAAAGGCCGGGTAGTTTACTTCTGGGGTCGTAAACATGTTCCCCGTGCGCCGCGGCGATAGAGGCGGCGGCGGCGGCACGTGCAGCGCCGAGCGATTCAGCATTCTAACGCCCTGTCAGCGCGCTCGCATTTCAACCATTCTTTATTCTCTGCAACAGTTCCAGCAGGGTGTAAATTGTGCGCGGCTGTAATTAATCCATGTCAGGTCACAGAAGGAGGAGGGGAAACCAAAGGAAACCAGCTGAAGTATGAGGGGCTCTTTGATGATAACACACACACACACACTCCACTCCACACACACACACACATTTACACACAAATGCCTACACTATATTGTTTTGCATTCCTGAAAGAAATCTGGGACCCCCAAGGAGCCCCGGCCCCTCCCACCGCACTTTCATGTTTCTATAGCCCCTATTTGTCCCATTGTACTCGTTCTCCACTGCAGGGCACCGACAGCCCTGGAGCGGGGGCGGAACTTAATATAAAAAAAAATACAGTATATATATATATATATATATATATACACATCTTCAAAAGATTATTCATGCTGGGCTCATATATGTGACCACAATATCACCCCAATTTCAACTCGCGCCATCAAATCAGCAGTGTAGAAATAACTGAAATTAAAATGTGCGATCCATATAAAATATATAAAGTGCTATAAAAAAAGAAAAAAAGAAATCCTCTCCCCTGCTACAAAAAAAGTTCCCGCAAACTTATGATGTTTGGAGGATAAAAGGCTCTATAACCAATTTTCAAGTTTAATGGAGGTGAAAAGGTTCATTACTCTCCCACCTTTGGTGATAGTTTTGTCTAATTCCGGAGCGTTTTTGAATCGGCGAGATCGGAGAGGTGGGTGTCAATGATGCTGACAGAGCACGGCAACGGAAGTGGGTAATATTAAAGGTCCAGTGTGTGGGATTCTGTCAGTCTGTACAAAGGACATTTAAACACGTGGATACTTCTCACAATGTAAAATTCATTGTTTCTGTTACATCAGAATGAGCTCTGGTGATTTACATCAGGGAGAGCCTCCTCTCCATGGAGGCCGCCATGTTGAATCACCATGTTTAGTAGCTCAGAGAAGACAAATAAACAAAAAACTGAAATGATACCTGAAGGAGCGTAGAAGTTCTCAAACATGTTTGGACGGGGAGCGAGAGCTAAGCTGCCATTTGCAACTTCACCACTTGATGTCACTAAATCGAAGATACATGGGTGTGCTCCAACTCCAAACTAAATCCAAAACATCAAAAAGGATGGAAACAATATCCCAAATCTCAGGTCTCATTCCGCCACGGTAACACTGTCACAGACAGGGGTCTCGACCCCGCCGCATCCTCTCTGGAGAATTCCTCGCATTGGCAACTTCATTCATCCTTATCCGACTGTGGAAGTCTCCCAGCCTATGAATCGGATAGTTTGTGTGTCTTCACGACCCGACTCTTCTTCACCGAAATCAATCGCAGCGGCTGTTCTCCTCAGCTAGCTCCAAAGGATAGAGACGTCTCAACGGGAAGCAGAGAAGTTAATAGTGTGTGGACAGTTTGTTTGCTTCCACAGCCGCCGCCGCCGCCGCCGCCGCCCAGTGTTTGCTCTGTGGCGAGGAAGTTAGCAAACAACGAAAAATGTAATGCTGTGATGTAAAGACGTTTCCGGAATCGGCAAACTGCACAAGTATCCGGTCCGGGACGCGAGGCAGCGAGCGGACGGACGGAGAGGAAAACTCAACAAACTGAAGACACACAACAGCAACAAACACTTGTCAGCGGATCGAGTGCAAGAAGTCAACCCAACGGTTTCCAGAGGACGTACAACCACGTGACCAGACTACACTCACATGTTACACTCTCAATCAGACCAGGCTCTCATTACTACCAAGACGATTAACACCAACGTTTCGACGCCACAGATGGAAACACAAGCACCGTGGTCGGCCATGTTGGCTCCAAAAGCCCCATAGGTTTCAATGCAACTTCCTCCACCAGTGAATGGAAGACATGATCCCCCCAAATACTTAAAGGTTCAATGTGTTATATTCAGTGGCATCCAGTGGTGATGCTACGTATTGCAGCCAACACAATATCTCTTATCGTAATAGCTTTCATAAAATCCAAATATTTTGAGAGGCCTTCTGTGGAAAAATGGACGCCCTCATGGTGGAGGACTCACTCTGATGAAGACATCGAGTGCATGGCTCATTCCCATATTAGAAACTGTGCCTTTGAATAATGCACCACTTGCCAAATGGCGTCCAGTGTATTTGCATGTTTCCCCGTGACTGGTCGCTGTCCATTAGAGAGGTGCTGAAACGATCTTCCATTTTTGTGCATGTGCACAAGTGGCCATGAGTTGGCAGTGTTGGGTTGAAGCGCCACACCTGAAAGCTCCATGCGGGTGAAGATGTACACATCCCGTCATGGTGAATGAACTACATGAAGCCCACACATGGCTCTCTCTCCTCACACATCCCACCTCCTTATGTGAATAGACGTCTTATTAAAAGATCTGCAGCGACGTTCAGAGCCATAAATCCCATAAATCAGCAGGAACAGCAGCCTGAAGCCTTTACGAGGTTATTATTTTGAAACACATCATCTTTGGAGCAGGTTGGAGCCGAGATCGTCGCGTAATGAATGTGCTCATCGAGCTCTGCCGAACAGTCTGAAACTGCATGGGACTTTGTTCAAAATGTAATTGTTTGGAACTGGCCCATCTTTCAAAATATTTGTTTTTTTCATTCATTGTTTTTCACATTTTAGGGACTTGCACTTCTTCCAGAGGAGGATTAAACTACGGATGTGCACAAATCCCCCGTCCTTTTGGGGTGTTTCTTTGATTATAGTGGATAATGGTATAATTGTAGATCCAGACAAATATTGTTTTCTTCTGCAGCACAAAAATGTCTCCTGACATCATAGAGGACCTCGGCTCCAGGGATACCACGCTCGGTTCCCCCAAGATGAATTCTAATCACTTTGGTGATTGCCGGACCTTTTTTTTTGTGTTACCCGTGACAAGTCGAAGTCGTTCATCTTGTGAAATATCTCAACACCTAGCGAATGGGCTGACATTAAATTTTGTACAGACATTTATGGTTCTGATACAGTGAATTCTAATGACTTGAATTCATGTCCTGACAACTGCGGGATAGGTTGCCATAAAAACCGGCACCGACTGTCTCAAGATGAATTCTAATTACTCGGGTGATCCCTGGACTTTTCAGCTAATGCCATCGTCACCATGCCGGGACTGAAAAAGGAGACAAGTCTCTCAGGTCTTTGTGTCCTTTAATGTGCGTTAATAAAGTTTGCAGACAGAAAAAAAAATGCATCGTGTATAGCAGCCGACACTTGTCGGCGATGTCACGCGCCCCTCATTTGCATAACTCCGCGGCTAGCCTCTAGTCTGGCAGGGCCACTAACAAAGCTATTGGTCAAGCGAGAGCAGAGCATGAATGTATTCAAGAAGTCATTGGAGGAGGGGCTCTGCTCTGTCTGATGAAAAGTGCTCACTTGCATTCGTATGATACTACAAACGTATAATGTTGCAGTACCACTCTTTGGCCACTAGTTACTTCAAAGCTTGGCACACCCTATCCTGTATCCAGATGAAAAGTGCCAGCTGGCTTAAAAGAGACGGCACCTAAACCAACGCATGAACAAGGAGCCGAGGTGATGAGCAGTTTAAGGACGTGTTTTCTGAACTGTCTGCAAACTAAATTTGTCTGTATCTCTTGTTTATGCAAATGATATAAAACCATAAATCGTTATAGTGAAGACGAGGGGCTCAGTGAGCCTCCTTGCTGTAATCTGTCTTGTATTGTTAACAAAATAAATGTCCTCCCTCCACTTTCTTTCCGCCCTTGTTCATTGACTGATTCAGCATCACTGGCACCACATGTTTCAATAAATAAAGCGAGGAATCCATATGATGGACTATTCCACCTGAATCAAAGACGCGCTGACAGGGGAACTTGTGGCGCGGCAGATTGAAAAGAGTTAAGTGATCCTAAAGGGCCTCATCTTATCTACCTCTTCCCCCCCTCCCCTCCCCCTGCAGCTCCCCTTGATTTGCTTCATTATTACTTCTCCTGAACATCTCCTTCTTAGTCTGGTGAACAGAGAAGAGACGAGCAGTGGGGGGGCAGGGTGGCGGGCAGGGGGGGGGGGGGGGGAGGGGGATTCTCGGGGGGTGAGGGTGATTCTCGTCCGTTAGTGGGAAAAATGAGCGGAGGAGCCGCAGCGTGGAAACTTTTTTTTTCCAGGCTCCATTTAAACTTTGAACAGACGCCGTAATGTGTTTCGCTCCAGACTCTCAAAGGATGAGGGATTTTGAGGAGGTTTTCAGCTCCGGGCGCCCGCGGCTCATTTAGAGCTTATTAATCCAATTATTTGCCCAATTGTACATGTTTAACTCCCCCCCCGGCCCTCGCCAAACTCAAGCTGCCCAGTGAGTGGACATTACCTTTATAAGAGAAAAATCGCTGAGGCCTGCCGATAGATTCACAGGAGAGGAGAAAAAAAGAAAAATGGCTGCAATTCATCATCGCTGGAATTTGGACGGGCTCGGATCACGGACCTCTCCTCTCCGTCTGGGATTCCTGGAAACCCAGCTTTGCGAGGGAGGTTTAGTTTCCTTTTGAGGAATCTTTGCCAGTATTAAAGCTGCACCCTATAGAATCATCTGAAACGGTGAATTGTTTTTTTCATTACCTTTAAAAGGTGCAGTGTGTAAGATTTGGTGACACCTAGCGGTGGAGTTGCATGCTGTATCTGTCACCTCACCCATCTGAGCACGCAGGAGAACCTATGGTCGACTTCAGTTGTCATTAAAGCTCAAAAGATGTTGAGTCTAGGCGACGGTATAAACATGGAGGCCACCATAGAGAGGATCCCTTCCTCATGTAAATATACATTAATGGGCTCATTTAAGGGCAATGGGAAAAAAATAAAACACTTAGGTGATTATAAATTCATGAAAATGTCAATATGTAATTGTTTGGTAATATTTGTAGAAGTGACAAAAATGACCAAAATCTTACACACTGCACCTTTAAGGGAGATGACGAAAAAAAGACATATGGTGATTATAAATTCATGAAAATGTCAGTGTGTAATTCTATTGCAACATTTTTAGAAGTGAGAAAATTGAGTGAAATATGCTTGAGAGGGAGGAGTGAGGCTAAGTGCATTCAGCAGCAACACGCGACTTCACCACTAGAGGTCACTCAGCACTACACGAGGCACCTTAAATGGCCCCACCCCTCTGTCATCCAGGGCGCTGGCTCGGTGACACCTGCAGTTTGCATACAGGTTATTAATGGTCAATAAATACTCACTCGCTGTTTAGCGGGACTTTGTTGCCGCCATTAGCAGAATACGTTGGTGTCGGGCCGAGTTCTTCATCCCTCGCCCTGACAGCGCCAATGCTGTGGCTAACCTTGAGCAATGCGGCCTGATGGGGAATTGGACCTTGGTCGAGGCACTACTTTTATTCTCTGGGTTTTCATGAGTGGCACGGCGGTGAGTGATGAGCCGCCGCTCGCCCCGGACCCCCCCCCCCCGGTGCCTCGTCGCATCGTCTCAAAATACAAGGTTAAGGGGAAGAAGGGAGGGGCTCTCCAACTCAAACTTAAATAAACATCGCTCTCTGAACTAATTTCGATGACATAAATCTAAGAGGAAATTACAGAACACGGTGACAAACGACTGCGCTGTCGCTTTCTGTATAATTTCAAGCGAGCGGCGACCGGATCTGCACAAATCCAAATATGATCAGACAGCTTCCTGGAACACGCGCAGCAGCATCACACACACCTCGCTCGCCGCGGATTAAATTGCCATTGACAAAGTCTTGTTGTTGCTCCCTCTCCTCTGGATATGATTTGAATTGGATTCATGTAAGCACTTCTGACACAGTGAGAAGAAGAGGGGGGGGGGCATGGAGAACCAGAAGAAGAAGAGGAGGACGGGGGTGAAAGAGAGAGAAGAGGGAGGCGCGTCGGACTGTTTCACAGGTTCATTCTGATGCATGGAGACAGACAGGAGAATAGATTGGTAGCCTTGGGTGGATAAGGACAGAACCATTCCCCAGAGAGATGGATTAGACGAGGGAGTGGAAATAAATGATCGCAGATTTTAATGGCCTTTTGGCTTGCTGCGCTGCCCCCCACCTCCACCTTCCTCCCACCCCACCTCGTCCTCCCTCTCCCTCTCGCTACCCCGCCGCTCCCGTTTGAGGGGAGGGAGGAAGTTTTACAGTGATGACATTTTCACGTGCCAACTGTCGACCCGGTGCGGTTCCAACTCGCCAACGCCGCCGCCACGGCGCCGTTCGGCGGCAGGAACACCGGGGGAGGGGCGTGTCTTTGCAGGTGTGCGGTGGAATATCATGGACGCCTGAGCCAGACTGAAGGCTGAAAGCACATGGGATGTTTGTGTCTGTCAATATGCAGAGGAATTGATCTACTTCATACGAGAACACACTCCAAGCAAAACATCATTTTCCAGATAACTTTGATCGTCTCTTCACTTCGGTGCAACAAAGCTTCCATCACTCAAATCTCTTCCTCCCTCCCTCCACCTCCAACTGGAGAGTGGTGAGCGTTCTGGCGCAAAATGGCTGCCGTGCTTCACCCGGGGGGCGCTACGCACTGGTGGTGATTGAGGCGAGTCCTCCGCCTGCTCTGTAGAGCACTTTGAGTGTCTAGAAAAAGTGTATAAATAAAATCTATTATTTTTATTATTATCAATATTTCCTGCAATTTTTGCAATTGAAACCCCAATAATAATAATAATGATACACTTGTTTTATGAACATGTTGAAGTGGAAATAATGTAAAACAATACTTAAATCTGGATTTTTGATCTTATCATCAAACCATAAACCAAAATACCACTGACAGTCCAAAAACCTATGTCTACTGCAGTGATTGGCAATGGTATCTATTCCCATTACAGACAAATGTCTGATATTTGTGGGAATAGAACGTTGATGAGCGCCATCTAGTGGTGACAATGTGTCATCAGTCAGAGGAAACACAAAGGCAGGATAAGCAGTGCCGATAGATGCACGGAGCATCGTCTCGTCCATTTCCAGCTGTAGCATTTGGTTGTTTTCACTAAAAAGTTCCAATAAAACCAGTGACACATAAAAACAGCAAACTAAAAATGAAGAAGCAACAATATTAATTTAATGCCGTTTTAACTTCAGTGAGCACGACGATTACTGCCAGGCTGCGTGAAACTGAAACTCGCAGAGGTCTGGAATTCCTAATCGAGTGGATTGACTTCCAACTTTTTCTTTTTCTTTTAATTACTGACTTTGTCAAAAGGTGAAACATCACGTGTCACCATCCCAACAGCTGCTCACTGGACTAAATACCAGTGAGGGAGTCGAACCCTTTTCCCTCTGACAGGAAGTACTGGAGGAGGACTCTCCGTCTCCTCCGTAGCCAAGAGGTGCGAAGGGCATTGCACATTAATGACACGCCGCTCATATTAGCCCCTGCTCCACTTTATCTCAGGGTTCAGCAGCATATTCATCTCAGCAATTTTAAGGTTTTATATATATATATATATATATACATATATATTTATAAGTATATTTAAAATACAGGAGAGCCAGCACATAAGTCAGTATAGCAGAATAATATACTCGGCCATTAGTTTTTATGGAAATGTGGCCTCGGGTGGTGGAATAAAAATGGGCCTCACTCCTAATTTCTGTTATGATAAGTTCCATACCTGATTGCCTCCATAAGAGGCAGATCCGTCTTCATAAAGCCTCGCGAGGCTCCTGACAACTATTTAGCCCTGCTAATCCATTTGTTTGATTTATTTCTTACAGTATGTGGCTAATGTCTTTTAAAGATCCCGTGGCTACAGTACAGGGGGATGAAAGGAAGCCAATGGCTGACAGATAGCATCAAATCTTTGAGCCTCTAATCGCTCTTTCATATCACTTCTCTCTCTCTCTTTTCCCTCAGAATTCCTTTTGGCTTAACAAATGAGACGCCTTGATGAGCGCCGGAGATACCGACGCCGTTCGGCGCAGATATAGCGATTGCCAGGGTGAGATAAGCGCGGTGTAAATAATGCAAAGCACTGCTCAAAAAAATAAATTGACGACATGAAACAAATCGCACCACTCTGGCGGCTTAGGCTCCGCGAGAGAGAGGAGCGGGAACAAAGCCTGGTGGTGGTGAGAGCACCAGAGGAGGTGACTCCGTCTCTCACTTCCACTTCCCTCTGACTCTGAAGCTGCTCTCGGGCGTGTGCAGGAGTCCGGGCATTTTCTGGCGTGAGCTACTATCCAGCAAGGAAAGAGTTAACGGGGGATTCAAACACATGATGGATGCAAAGAGGCAAAAAGGAATGGTCCCTGAAGATGGTTTGGTGAGACGGCAAGAATGGAGAACGTTTGGTAATCGAGGCCTACACTGGTGAAGATGTGGTATGAAAAGGAAACACCCCGAGGTGCCTTCCCTTTGCTCCAATGCTCTGGACCGCATGTTTCAAACTTGTGGCCCGTGGGCCAAATGTGGCCGGCAAGCTCATTTCATGTGGCCCACGAGAGCTTAAAATCTGAGGCAAACATGGAGCCCGTGAACTCTGGTGAATTTCACACAGCACCTTTAATCTGTAGCAATATATTCAGTGTGGAAATGCATGTACAATAAATCAATAAATAATAATCAAATATGAGGACAGTTATCGAGCAAAATCTTGGGTCGTCATCACATTTAGTCTCACAATGAAAAACTGCCCTTTTGAGAGCAACCATAATGCTGATCTGGCCCTCGGTGAAAATGAGTTTGACACCCCATTTTCCACCCTGCTGCACTCTGTGAGGCCTTGCTCAAGGGCACCAGGCTTTGAGGTCAACACCAGGCAGGTCTGGGCTGACTTTGGGTTAAGAGGGCAAGGGAGCTGTGTGTGGGGGAGTGGGGGGGGGGGGGGGGGGGGGGTGGTGCAGGGGAAGGGAAGGGCGGGGGGGGGGGGGGGGGGGGGGGGGGGGGGGGGGGGGGGGGGGGGGGGGGGGGGGGGGGGGGGGTTGTTCCAGCTCCAGGAACATCCGTCAACTACAGTCAGTGACCAACGACCACAGCCTAGTGTCGCATATGGAAGGTGGTGGTGGAAAGGTGGGTGAGGTGCGGGTGGGGGGTTCGCAAGATGGAGTGATAAAGACTGATGGGCGAGGGGCTGGTGCTCCTCTATCATCGTTTCACAGTCGTGGGCCTTTGAGGCGGCAGCGGGGATGGGGATTGGACGGGGAGATGATCAGGGAGGAAGGGGCGAGGCAATCAGCTTGGTGGTCAGAAAGACTGGGAATGAACAGGGAAGGCTACGATGTGAGGGCTCACCCCTCTGAGGCGCAACATGGAGGACAAGGCACACGTGGAAAACAACTGATTCTCCCTTAAAGGTGCAGTGTGTAAGATTTGGTGACATCTAGAGGTGAGGTTGTATCCATCACCTCATCCTCACCCTGCTGAGAATGTAGGAGAAGCTACGGACTTCAGTTGTCATTGAAACTGAGAGGATGTTTAGGACGTCCACTTTTACAGCATAAAAACATGGCCGCCCCCATAGAGAGGACCCCCACCCTCGTGTAAATATACATTCATGGGCTCATTTAAGGGTAATGGAGAAAATAAAACATTTAGATAATGATAAATTAATGACAGTATGTCATTCTTTTGAAATATTTTTACAAGTGGCTGAAATATTACGCACTGCACCTTTAAGCAAACCCAGTGCACACACAGTCGCACACATTCACAGGTGCTGTCACAGCTCATGTGCACACCTACACACAGATTAGCCCACTGCTGGGACTGAGGGGAAAATGGCTTCAGGGGGACCCATGGCAGCGACTGCGGGCCCCCCCCTGCCCCCCCACCAAACTGCCCCCCACCTCACCCCCCACACACCCCAGTCTCTGGCTTAGACACAGCCACGTCGATAACTAATCCTGACCTTTCCTCGGCCGCCAAATTGAAAAATAAGAATAAGAGAGAATAAAATAGATGGCGGATGCTATCGAGACGGGCCTGCGCCGCTTCCTGCGGGGTGTAAGACGCGCCTCCATCTATGGATTGGAGAGGAGGGGGTGGGGGGGCTGGAGGAGGGAAGGGGCGGGGGGAGTTGGCTTATCTGCTTTTCACAAGGTCCCTTCACACGGGCTGAGAGAGTAATTCAACCCTGGGTTCGCACCACTAGGCCGATCTGAACCTGGAGAGCGAGTCAGGAGGTCGATTTTATGTCCATCCTCTGATCTCACACACACACACACACACACACACACACACACACACACACACACACAAAGCTGACAATTACAATCTGTGTTATAGCTCATGTACACGCAACTTCTGAGGCTACATCTTGGTTGATGAAATGGGCCTCTCTCTCTCTCTCTCTCTCTCTCTCTCTCTCTCTCTCTCTCTCTCTCTCTCTCTCTCTCTCTCTCTCTCTCTCACACACACACACACACACTCTCACACACCTCATAATTAGCCTATATGTTATAGATAATCTACACCAATACAAATACTCCTATTTGGTTAAAATGGTTCATTATATAAGTGGAGTCTCACCTCACACACACACACACACACACACACACACACACACACACACACACATATATGCACACGCATGCATACACACACACATACACACACATACACCCCACACTGTCATACCTGTTAGAGCTCTAAATTACCTTTGCCACAAGCATGACGAGAGTTGCAAAGCATCCCGAATATATTTAGTTACATGACCCAACCGCCCACGGTGTGGCGGCGAGGAAGCGGAGCCCTCCCATTGGACGATATGTGATTTCACCGCGCGCTTTGACCCCGCCTAGGACGACGGCTCCGACCGCGCGCGTCGGAACAATTGACACATAAACTCCATTACTGCTAAAGGCCAAAAATATCATAGCAGAGAGATTCTCATTGCTCCCAAACAATCAAGAAGAACAGGAGAGACGGGGGATGCGACGCGCTGCATGTGCAAATGACTAAGCCAAATTAGTTAACGATAATAAGAAAATGGAGCAGAAGGGGAGCACTTAGAAGACGCCTCGAGAGTGAAACGGGGAGGAGGCTGGTTTGAAAAGGGGGGAATGGAATGACTGCGCTCACTCGTGGAATGAGGCTGTTTTTCCTCCTCTGCCCACACAAAGGGAGGAGGTGTGATGTGTGAGCTCCTTTCGCCCAAACGTGCCGCGCTGATTCATTCATTCACTGCAAGTCAACACACAGACACACACTTTTCAAAAGTGGATGTGCAGGAGAGAAAAGTTTGCTGCCTTTAGCTTTTTTTGTTTTGTTTTTTTGCAACCTTTAATTCAACGTTACAAAGCATGCATGCACATGCTTCATCAGCGCTCTCTCGGGCTGATGTTCCCGCCGTGGCCGCTAGGGGGAGTGGTTGTGCTCAGCCTGTTTTCAGTGGACCTGCTGCAGCAGTGGCAGTGCTGCGTGAGGGGCCTTGAATTCGGGTCATTGCAGCAAACCTGGTGAATGCAGGTGATGCAGAACGTGAATGGAGACTGATACGATCACGGATCAATCCTTAAGTAACTCGGGGATGGGAAGGGGCGAGGGAAATTAAAGGGATAGTGCGCAGGAGTGTGCATGCGATGCTACACAAAGCGCGTCACCTGCCGTCGTGGCGAATGCAGGTCGATTGAGTTTTGTCAACACGAGACTCAGAGAGTTACTGACTCCTGAAAGTGCTAAAGACTCCACTTCACTATTCCAAGGCGGGGGAGTCCCTAACTTTTGTCCGCAGTTTGGTGACAGACTGGTTTGTGCTGTGGGTTCATCAGCTTTTTCGCTTAAACAGCTGAACGCTCTGATAGAAAACAAGATTAATGAGAGAGGGGAGACGGAGCCAGGAGCAGTAAAGTTAGTACAGGGCGATAAAACCAAGACAACAATGAGCTGCAGGGGCTGGAGGGAAAGCTGAGATAAACCACGCAAGAAGCTCAAACGACAAAAGGACAAAGATCTATACATATTTCATTCATATATATTCAGTATATAGCGCATATATATATATGCACTATATATGGATTTTTGATGGATTGACGTTATTTTCAGAAGTATAAAGAGGCAACAAGTCAAATGAAAGGGAAAGTAAAGTGCCTCACGTCCAAACGCGGCTCATCCCATACATCATCCCGCTTCCCAGGCTCTGTCAGAGAAGGTCACCGGAGTAGCACCCTCAAGTGGTGACGTTACAGCTATTTTCTGCTGCGTTTTAGCTCTTTTTAATCGAATGTTTGCCTCCAGCAATCCACAGCATGGCTAATTAATTGGAGTAATTATTTGCTTAGGCAGACAAAGTGAGCGTTTTGTCTGCGTTCGGCAGTTTTCGACAGCAGAACATTGTGTCCGGATGAGGGCAACGGGGATCGGAGCGCAGTTGCCAGAGGGCGGGGGAGAGGGGGGTGGGGGGTGGAGTCGGTATGACGACTCATTGATGCAGGCTGTTTTATTCGTATTATTTGATGATTATTATTCGTGCGGCGCCTGTGTGCGTGAGTGCATGCTGGGCCATCGTGTCACCTTCACAAGGATTTGGGAATCGGAGGCCGGGCAGAGTCTGAGGCGGCAATTTGGTTTTCACTGATCCTTTTGGACTCGTCAAGGCTCAGGGGGCAACGGTCAGACGGGACGCGGGAGGAGCCCAGACAAACACAGTGGACGTGACGGATAAAGGTCCATTCTGTACATTTTCCCATTTCGACTGGCAAATAATATAATATAAAAGATCACCTTTATACACATTTTAATGACAACTTGTTGTGTGTAAAACTTCTGCGTTCTTCCAATGCAGAAGTTCTCGAGTTCCTAGTCTCGCTAAGTTTCCAGAAGTGTTACCTCAGTGAGAAAGAGCCATGAAAAGAGCAACGGGGGTGAATGGCTGCTTGCTTGTATAAAGACGGCAGCGGTAATTGGCGCGGGTTTGCTGTGCGGTCGTCCTCGTACACACATGCTCCAGTGGCCTCGCCGCTCGCCAACAAGTGCATTTCCTCCCGGGCTCAGCGGCGGCGGTAAATGTTCCTGACACCAGCGTATATCCCTCCCCATTACACGACTTCATGTACCAATGAGCAGAAATAAAAGTGGAATGAACTGTACATTTAGCAAATCTGAGGCGGGTCACATATAAACAAGCAGTCTCACACTCACACACACACACACACACACACACACTCTCACTCCTGCATATAGTGAACAGGCTGGATCCTTTCGAGCACTCGAAATCTGTTCATCTGTCAAAGTGTCACAGTCTATGCATCATCCCAGAGACTTAGGAGCGACACAAACACACACACACACACACACACACACACACACACACGAGACAGAGAACATCTCTCCGAAGCAAAGCAGAGGGCTTTACCATATTTTAAATAGAGCAGGCTTGCTGAGATATCAGATTGCTCTCCATCTTATGGGAGACGGTGGCTGCTCTTGTGTACGTGGGAGTAACAAAACATAAACTATTTTCAGGGAGCCTGAGGAGCCTCACAGCACCACAGCCTCTTAATACCACCCAAAAAAAAGAAAGAAATCAAAATCAAAAGGAATAAAACAGATTCATGCTTCCAGAGTAGTCAAAGTCGCAGCGGAGAAATTTATTTACCTTGTTCATTGACTCACAACAAAGAAGACAAACAGGGCGCAGGTATTATTCAGGTTTTTTGTTGTTGTTGTTGCTGAGTTGAATCCTCAGCAGCGAGTAAATGTGTCAGGAAAATGTTATTTCCAGGACATGGAGGAACTTAAAACTGATTTTTGGTTTATTGCAGTGCAGGTCTCAGTTCTATATGTTTGGCTGGTCGTTCAGAAGGTGTGTTGTCGTCACTCATAACTCACATGCAGCAAGAAGCAGGAGAGATCAGATGACTTGATCTATTGTATATGAGAAATAGAATGTATCTTTAAAGGTGCAGTGTGTACGATTTGGTGACATCTAGAGGTGAAGTTGCATGTTGTATCCATGCAGGAGAACCAATGGTCGACTTCAGTCGTCATTAAAGCTCAAAAGACGTTGAGTACGCCCACTCTGGGCTACTGAAAAAACATGGTGGCCCCCATAGAGAGGACCCGCTTCTCGTGTAATTTTACATCAATGTGCTCATTCAAAGGCAATGGGGAAAAGAAAAACAGGTGGTTTTAAATGGTATATAAATGTCAGCATGTAATTGTTTTATAATATTTTTTAGAGGTAACATAAATGACCGAAATCTTACACACGGCAACTTTAACAGTAGAATCAAAATAAGGTTAACAGAGCATAATTCTGACCTTCCAATGTCATCGAATCTAGAGATTTCACGACGGATAGTTAAAACGGGTGGAGATCTCACTCTCTAGAGATTAGAATCTATGAAAAGTATATGTAGAAATTCACATTTTTGATTTTGAAACACTGTGGGAGGATAACACCACCAACACCCCCAACAAACCCCCACGCGCCCAAAATCCTTATCAAGATCAACGTCTAGTTCCAAGAGGAATCAACGAATGAAAAACACCACATGCAACAAAGTCTGTCCTCCAAAGTAATCCATGCAATACTTTATGCATGATCCTCCTTTCATACAAACACGGGCAGATGACACCTCCTCATCTCCATAACAACTCTACAAATATAAATAACAGAGTGGAGTCGGACGATCATGGGGGCATCCATCCCTCAATAACACCAACGTGATCATTTCCAGTGAGAGGCTTTTTGCACGCTGCACATAATGACACGTGTCTTCCCTTTAAGCCCGCCCCACTTGTGAGGCCTTCCAATGCTCGGCCGGCCCGATTGGTATTCCACCGGGGGCCGGGATGTAAATGGGGAAGGGTGCACGGTGGGCGAACGTTGAGAAAAGGGCACCGAGGCTCGACGCAGGTGAGGGCGGCCGTACTGTCGGAGCGGCAATAAACAAAAGACTGATCCTCGTGCTCGTTAGAGGGAAGAGTCATTTGCAGTATTACGCTGTCAGTGGAATCACAACAGCACACACACCACCTTCTGTTCCCATCAGCCTCTTTGTGTCTCTCTCACACACACACACACACACAAACACAGTTTCTGGCGGCCATAACTCAAAGGTCACGGGCGCCCTGGAGCATGTAGTATCTTACCACACCTCGGTGGTCCAACACAGCTCCCAGGTGAGAAGGGGGGATGCTGCGGGCTCAGCATGCTGATGCAAGCACCACTCCCGAAAGAACAGAGTGGCGCAAAGTAGTTTGTTTGTGTGTCATTGTCTTTGATTGTTGCCAACAACTGTAATGTGTGTGTGCGTGTGTGTTTCAAAATGACAAGCTTTCCTACAGCAGGTGCTTTTATACGTGGAACAAAAAGGCAGAGGCGCCGCCATCACTCTCACTGATTGAGCTGTTGCGCTCTCGCCAAAATCACCTCCGTCACCAGGATTTGGCGTTTTGACAGGCGCCATCTTTAACCTCTCCGAGAGACTACACGGATGGGGCGGGCGGACGGCTTGCAGTCGCTCCGTTGAGATTTAAAGCAAAGCAATGGAGCTTTTTGCGGAGGAACTGCGCCCTCTGCAGCCACAGGTGGTACTTGATCACATGGCGCCACAGAGAGAGAGGAGTCTGACTTCCCTATCGCCATTTGTGGGATCACACCTTGTGCTCCGGACCCCCAAAACTCCATAAACAAGAGCTACTTCCTAAAGGTGCAGTGAGTCAGATTTCCGTCATTTTTATCGCTTCGAAAAACATTAAAAGACAATTACATACTGACATTTTCATGAATTTATAATCACTTAAGTGTTTTTATTTTTGTTGAGGCCATTCATGTATATTCACACGAGGAGGAGGTCCTCATACAGTAATGACAATCGACGTCTACCATAGGTTCTCCTGCGGGCTCAGAGGGGTGAGGGTGAGGTGATGGACACAACATGCAACCTCGCCTCTAGATGTCACCAAATCTTACCTTCAAACTACCTTTCAATGCAAACTAACAAACTCTCATCTTGTCGATGAACAAGAGGTTCTCTGCACGTCTCCATCCGCCGTGTTTGTTGACTAAGCTCTTCAAATATTGTGCAATGCTGTAAAACTTATTTTCACATCGAATCCACAAACAGCGAGGCAGACCTGCCCAAACTACTTTGCGGTGGTCGTTTCAGCGACGCTAGAAGCCTCTGCACAACTCATCACTCACTCTCGCATTCGCACCTACGGTCGATTTAGTCTCCAATTCACCTGACTGCAGCCTGCATGCGGGGGGGGGGGGGGGTCTCCCCCCAAAAGGGGGGGGGGGGTCTACCCGCAGGAAACTGATCCATTGTTTTGAAAAGCACAAAGACTTCTCCGAGTGGTAAATCTGCCAGAGTTATGGCAGTAAACTGCGTATGAGAGTACCGAGAGCTTGGCAGGCGCAGCAACAGTAACAAAGGGGGTGGGGGGCTTAGTGAGCAGTCAACTGGCTTGTAATGGCCCACTGGAAATTGTCCAAAAACTTTTTCACCACCTTAATCTCTCCCGGTTTGTCCTCTGTGTTTCTCTATTGCTCCTTTATTCGCCGCATCTTCCTCTCGCACTCTTTATGCTTCCTCCGTTAACCCTCTCTTCGGCTCCATAATCCCACCTCCACTCGCCTCCTCTCCCTCCATCCTTCCTCCGCCCTTGTGTGTGCTAAGATGAAAATGTGTGTTTGGGGGTGCAGGGTGGGGGTGTTTAATGTCAGCCCGGGCCCATGATCCGCTCGGAGGAGTTGATTTGCTGTGGCTCGGCGCCCCCGAGGCCGATTAGCATTCCTTTGCTAACTCCCCCAACTCCCTCATACTGTATGGCAGCGACAGCCGCATGCAACATACACCTTCATTCTCACTCAGACTGCCGCCTAATGCCGAGAATCAACTGCTGAACTTGGTACATCCGGGTTGAACTGAGTGGGCGTGGAATCGCTGTCAATAGGGAAGGAATCCCCTCTTTATTGCATTGTAACTGTTTGGTGACCGTTCCACTCACCACACCAGCCGTCAGTCCGAGCCTGGAGAAGGGCCAGGCCGCCCTGAGAGGACATCAAAGGGGAACTATTATGCTTCTTCTTACTTGTAGAGTTAAACATACTGGTGTAATGTGGGGTTTTCATTTCCATGATTAGCAAACATTCATTAAATGACCCAACGACTCACTGGTCTCCATTGGGAGCAACCAGCAATCAACCACAAATGGACGATGGAGCAGAGTGGGTGGAGCCATGAGGGCAGACTCACCAGGTAAACAACCAGAAATTGATACATCTATAAGATTATGAATTGGCAAATAGTCAAGTTAGCATTACCTGGTGAGTTTCAATCAAAAAAAGCTGTCCCACTGCACCTTTAAAGCACACGCCAGAGCCCCCAAACACCAGTCCCCTCTTATTTTCATCTTTGCCCTCAATCTTCTCAGACAGCCTTAATGACAGGTGTGCAGAGGCAGCACGGCGTCGACATCGATCAGGAAGAAATGACCAGATTAGTCCCCCGATGGCTCCGGGACAACGGAGAAGCTGCAGAACTGTGTGTCGAGACGCACTGGACCAAATAACGAGAGATAAATCACAGTTTGGACTTTTCGAGATGAGGGTTTGGAACCTTGACAACCTGTGGATGAAAACACTGTAAAGTTATTGTTGCCTGACTTTTTCCTCTTGATTTCTATTATTTTGATGAAACGAGTTCGGCTCCAGGGATAAAAAGTGCATTCGTCCTCTCGGGGCATCATTGCTTGAGCATGTGGCGTCTCACTGTCAGTTATGCGGGACATACATCTCGTGGACAAATTGATACAGAGTGCTCCTTTATTGAAGTAAATCAGGAACAAACTTTAGTTTTATTGAATACACCCCAGGTGCTCAATAACCGTCGGGCCCCATCAGATGACAGGAGCTCTCTATTGAGCAACGCAGATTAAGTTTCTTGACTTGAGCCTCTCCAGCTGAGAGCGGAGATATATATATATATATATATATATATATATATATATATATATATGAATCAAGTCGAGACGAGGCTTAATGAAAAATAAGACAAAGAAAAATGAATGCGGAGATGTATCGACGTCTTATTGGCATCTCGCAGGCGGGAGTGGCCCGTTAATGTTTGTTTTTACATGTTGAATAGGATGCGGCGGCTCAGAGGAATAATCCTAATCAGGAATACAAATGTATAAACACAGGATTCGGGCAAGAAAGCGCTCAATCATCCGCGACGTCTTTCGGTTTCCCCCGCACATGTGCAGAGCATTGCGGGGGGGGGGGGGGGGGGGGGGCGGGGGGGGGGGGGGGGGGGCAGGCATTCATTCACCTGAGCACCGTCGCTTTATTCTTCCATACATCAAAATAAGAAGGGTTTTTTTGTGGTCGGCGGGTGTATGTTTACAAATGAGCGCTTTTAATTCAAAAGAATGACCCAATTCTTCGGCGGTGTCAAAGACATGATGACTAATGCTCCGCCCGGAGACTCGCTGCAAGTGATTGGTTTTCTATTGCATCAAAATCAGAGATTCATAGATCATGATAAAGTGCTGTGGCCGGGACAATGCTTCATTAATGGCCAGAGAGGGACGCCGGAGAGGGGGGGGGGTGTTTCTGAAGCAGGGTTCTTTTTTTTCTCCTCCTCATCTGCAGCTCAATAAAAAGCCGGGGAATAAATCTGGATTGGAATTTGAGGCAAACAGGAGGTGAAGGGCACATTTTTTAAACAGAAACTTTGAGTGTTTGCATGGGAACAGGAAAAACAAACGTATTTATCGCCGGGGACAGCAGGGCAGTCCGTTTCCACAAGTCTCGGCATGTTTTATCTGGAGCGGCCGCGACTTGACAGAGACTGGGCCAGAGGATCCCTCTTTAGCTTGATCTGTGCCGCCCCCCTGCTGTCTGTTTGTGTCTTTAATAAAGACGCCGTCCTCACTTCCTGCCCACTCTCCCTCTGATTCACAGGCTCTATTTACAGTTCCTACATGGCCCTGCCAAATCAGGGGCCCTCAAATTGGGTAGTTAAAAGGAACGGCGGGCGGAGAAGCGTATTTTATCACCAGATATGCCCAGGAATCAATGCGCGCCTCTCAAATGGCTGTCTCTTTATGGACCGTCAGGGAAATATGAGTGGAAATAGAGAGGCGCGACGGCCGTGATGCGATATGACCGAGGGCCCTCGTTCTTTGAGTCTCGCCTCCCGGTTCAAAATAGACATCAACACCAAGGGTCCCATTGGTTAACAACCCCCCCGCCCCCCATCCCCTAACCTCCTCTCTGAGTCCATTGTGTGCAGTCATGCAAGATTTTAGCACCTGATTACTGGACATAAAATAACAAAAGAAGAAAGTTCACAAAGACGAGTTAGGCCGGAGTATAATTGGTATTCAGAGCATTTATAGGCGCGACTATATAATGCGATTATAACCCAGTAAGGAGTGCGTCCAGGTTGCTGGGTCTGGTTTGAACAGCATTTGAAGAGATATAAAAAGGTGCTGGCACTGACTGATGCAATCTTATGAATAATAATTTTGGACACACTCCCAATGGTTTTTATTATTTACTTAATTTGGGCATTTTTCCAAGTATTGAAACGCTGCAAAGCACCTGGCATCGACTGACCCATCAAAAAGCCTTTTAGTACTGAATCTGCATGTTTACATCGATATGTGCAGATTGAGCTAAAGTCAACTCTCCAAGCCTGAATTCACAATGGGTGTGAGTCTGTGAGTGTTTGGACCTCCCTACTGAATCTGCGCACTGTTAGCCGCGACTGGCTTCAGGCCCACCTGTGACCTTTAAAAGCAAGAGATAGATTATTGTGTAAAGTCTCTCCTCGCCTGATTACAGTATAATGGAAACTAAGCGAGATTGCTTCCCCATCGCTACTGGAATTAGTGAGCAAATATTTGGTTCTGGCCTCGATGACGAGCATTTTCTGATCTGCTGCGCCATTGGCAGGATTTGTCATCGCCTTCGACGGCAACAGTACCTTTGACAAGACCCATTTATTCTTAACGTTAGACAGAAAAAGCTTTCATTGTGTCTGCATTTGTCTTTAAATATGTTCAGAAAGCTTATGAATCTGGAAAAATGGAGAGGTACCCTTCCAGGAGGACACGAGGAAGAAATGACTCAGACAGAACTTTACAAGATGGCCAACATTTGGGTTCGAATTGAGTCCATTAACTATAAAAACATGTGCGCCATGTTTCTCTGTGGACTTTCTGGCAGAATAACAAGAACGAATGACGGATGAGGAGTGAAAATCCAAGCAATGCAACATAATGGTGTAATCTAAGAGGTAAAGTGTCAAGAATCAAAGTCATTTAGAGTGTTCTCAGAAGGCAGTGAGCCTGCTGACAGTGATAAAGTCATTTGTTTGGCAGTTTCGCCGTTTGTACGTACTAACAACAGTGTGCTACACCAGCACTTTGGAGAGTTTTTAAAGTCAAAGCAGTTAAACTCACATCAATCACCCGTGCCACGGCTCCACATGAACACCTGGAAAGCCGAGCCCGTGCACTCGATCTGCTTAAGCGCTGTTGCTTCGGGGGCCTGTTGCACGGGCCACCGTCGACTCAGCGCGCGACTCGCTCTTTATTTAGAAAGCCGGTCTCCCTGGTTCAGGCCCCAAGGTCGCTGCATCACGCTACGGATGCTGGCTGCCAACGAGGTAGCCTATCACTCATCAGCCTTAATGAACAGGGCGTGGAGTAAAAATAGATACAAAGACACGCAGTCAGAGCGCAGAGCGTTCACGGGCAACGGCGCTATTGGCACTTGGCGAGTTGCACTGCTTATTATCAGCCAACATCGCTGAGCCTGCCTGTCCGAAACTGTTATCTGTAGCTAGCCGACTGTTGTTTTAGTGGCCGTGTGCTTTGTCTCTCTGGGAGGACGTAAACACCGAGGCTCTGCTACATTCTCAACCATTTACACTTTAGATATTGTTTTTATTCGATCCTAATTTCTATTTTCTTTCTGAATAAGTAACTTGGGTAGAAAAAGAGCAACTTCACTTGCTTGGGTAAATTGTAATACATCTCCAAACGCAGGAACACTATGTCAGAAATAGTAATACTCATTGTTTATGCCCTTGGTAACTTAGTCTGTGGGGGAGGAGTCAGATCTATAACTGTAAATAACTATTTTCGTCATTATCTCAAATTGTATATTAGGTCAAAGGTATTGTGATTTTTGGCTGTGGTAGCCTTCAGTTATCGTTAAAACTCAATATGTGTTGTGTTGTCCATTCTGGGCTACTGTACAAAAAGCAAGGCGGTGCAACATGGTGGCGGGGAGCAGCTTCTCATGTACACATTAAAGGGCTCATTCTATGGAAATTAAACAATTCGTAAATTGAGGTGATTATACATAAAATATTATATTCAGCCAGCATACGTTGAAATAATCTAAACGTTTTCACTGTGCCTTTAAAAGCTGCACTTTAATGTATTTCTCATTCTATTTGAAGCCGGAGTGGTTGGATTTAGGTAGTATTCAAACTCTATCAATAAAAGATGCGTCTGAGTTTGCTTTGAAGAGATATACAGCTGATAGAAACAGCCTTTAGAGGGCGACTTTTTACTTTCATACTTTGTCCAGGCCTGGACTGGAACACTTGAGTTGCATTAGCTGAAGTATCCGTGCCTTTACTTGAGCGAGCGGACCTTTAACACGTCTCGGTGCAGGTCAATAAAGCCGACTTGTTCAGGATCATAGAGATAATATCCCTTGTTGAACAGCCTCTGATGGACTGTGTCCTTTGACAGTGTCGTCGCATCCTGTACTGAACCCACGTTGGTCCTTAAGGCTTTTGGAGGCACAGGACGGCAGATGGCCGCTTTTGGAGGCACAGGATGGCAGATGGCCGCCCCCCCCCCCCTCCCCGCCCCCCTCCTAGCCGAGCGGCTCCACCAGCTTGGACCGGCACACATGTTCCCTCAGTGCAATTAAGTCTAGCTGACCCCTCGGAGCCCCGTGCATCAGCGGGGTGTTTCCGTCGCGTCCCTCCATGCAGATGCTAGCGCCCTCGCCACGTGTGTCACACTGTGCACATATGGCTTCTCCGTGTTCGGCGTGTATAATAATGCTGACATGTTTTAGGAGAGATAACATGAAAGCGGCGGGAGACCCCAACCACACCCCCCCTCCCCCGAAAAGAAGAAGAAGACGACGACAACGGGACGTCCGCGTCAGGAATGAAGCTGTTTGGTTTGGAGGAGTTAGACGTTCACAGCACAGGCGGTGATAAAGTCATAATATATTGCAAACAACATGACTGAGCAACGTGGATCATGAGTTATCTGTTTGCTTCTGCGCGGCAGAAAAAGGGCTTTGCTCACTGCGAGCTCTTAAATCAAATTCTCTATTTTGATTGAAAAAACAAATCACTCGCCATTTTCAATCTGATTCCTGGAACAGCATCTCTCACTCTCCCTCTCTCTCTCTCTCTCTCGCTCGTCCACATGTACAGTAAATATATCTCTGGATATGCATGCACACACTACCATGAGGCACGGGCAGTAAAAGAAGCGGCTCAATATATTTTTTTAAATCGATCTGATTTATCGGGATGTGGAGTGTTTGTGTGGAAAACGGGGGAGAAAAAAAAAATCATTCCCAGGCCAAATAGTCTTTGTAAGGCTCCGCTGGTATTTACTGTCATGCGTCTCATTTTAGTGTTATGGGTGATTATGATGGGGAGGCCTGCGCAGCCATATATTAGCATGCGAGGAATGAGCTGTGGGACACGCTGCCCCCGTGACTGCGAGGTAAATGAAAGCAACTTGCTCATTGCACATGCATTTACGGCCCCGGCGCCGACAGGAAATAGCCGCCGACATTATGCGGAGATGTAGCGCGGCGCTGCTATCCATACATTTGGTGTATTTATGATATATCCATCAATCCCCGGTGCTTCCATCTGTCTGATGTAGCGGCGCATCTTTTCCCCATCAGTCTGCAAAATGAGCCTCTTGAAGTCTTTTTTAGTCAGTCTTTCAATTTGGGGATATGCAGAGCAGCCTGGTCTGTTGTCGTCTGCAACCTGAGTGCATCAGTCAGCACAATGAGCTCCTTCCCCAAGTCTTTTTAAAGCCTCTTTCCCATTCAAATTCACAAGTTCACCTGGGATTGTTTTTTAATCCCTGTGATCCCACTATAGAAAAGGCAATTAACTCCTTCGCTATTGTCGGCGGTTATTCTGCCTCGCGCCGTTCTACTTCGTCAACGTGTCACCGGCGCGTCAAGTTCGACATGACAACGGTAATAGAAACCAACCAACCAACAGTGATAGTGTTGCCATGGCAACCTGTACAAACAATGCCTTCTACGCCCAATCGGGAAGAGCTCCCTCGTCGCGCTGACTTGACAGTGGTGCACATGGATCTGAGCAATGAGATAAAAATGCGTTTAAAGGTGCAGTGTGTGAGATTCGGTGGCATCGAGAGGTGACGTCGCATGTCCAATCCATCTCCTCACCCTCAGCATGCAGGAGAAGCTATGACAGCCCTCAGTTGTCATTAAAACTCAAAATATATTTAGTATTAGTCCATGACCCGCTCCCCGTGTAAATAGACATTCATTGGCTCTTTTAACGGTAAATGCAATACGCAAATTCACCAGTAGATGTCACCAAATCTTGCGCACTGTACCTTTAAACTGACTGCTGAAGCGTGAGAGCGTGGTATTTTGGTGGTAATTTGGGACATGCAAAGCAGCCCATGTGTCGCAGTCCCGACCCTGAATGCATCAATGCTGCTGTCACTCTGCTGTGGTCCTCGCTGGGGGGGGGGGGGGGGGGCGCAATCTCCCCCCCCCCTCCACT
>JAFBJT010111212.1:63056-81954 GCA_016785325.1 Chascanopsetta lugubris
TTAATATCATTTTTATTTCACTTAATCACATTTTATTTCATAAAAAATTTATGCACATGGTTACATAAGCTTTAGAATGTCTTTTTAAAGTTGCAGGGTGTAAGATTCCAGTCATTTTTCTAAAAACAAAATCACAAAACATAATATTACATATTGACATTTTCATGAATGTATAAAATAAAATGTTTTATTTTTTCCCATTACCGTTAAATGAGCCAATTCATGTGTATTTAAATGAGGAGTGGCTCTTCTACAGGGGCCACCATGGTTTTACAATAACTGAAATCTACTAAAGATTCTCCTCCATAATCAGAATGGTGAGGGTGGGCCGGTGGATACATGCAACATGCAATGTCCCCTCGGGATGTCACCAAATCGTACACACTTACACCTTTAAGTAGAGGTTCATATATAGAAGTGAGCAGACTGATTATCAGCATGTTCCAGGTTGTATTAAATAATGTATTTATACTTTCTCTGCAGTATAGTTTTACCATAACCATCTATCTGTGGGACCTTTGAAAACAGTTTTTGGTAAATAAAGAAAAAGAAAAAAACATGGACCTATTAAAGGTGCAGCATGTAAGATTTGGTGACATCTAGAAGTGAAGTTGCATGTTGTATAAAAACTCAAAAGATGTTTAGTACCACTCTGGGCTACTGTAAAATCATGTAAATATACATTGATGGTTTCATTTTAGGGCAATGGAATTATACATTTATGTAAATGTCAGTATGTAACTGTTTTGTAAGATTTTTTAGAAGTGACAAAAATGACCGAAATTGTACACACTGCACCTTTAAAAAGTTCAACTTTGACAAAGAATGAGCCATTTACTATTGTTGAATTTTATTTTCTAACTCTCTCAAAAAGCTATTTTCCACAGTATCATTATTATCTGGCTTATTATTCCTCCTCTGTGTGGTGCAACTGAAATGAAAATGATTCTAAAATAATTAAAAATCCAAAAAATAATTTAGAAAATAGTCACCATCCCTTCAATTCAGTTTTGTTTGTCATAACGATCCATATCTGCTGCAGCGGGACAAGCCATCATCACTTTCTAAAACAACAACTCCCATAGGTTTGTGAAATAAGCACACGCAGTTCTTGCTGCCTGCACAAAAAGTGAGAAAAACGTCAAATTTCCCAGCAGGAAAAGAAACAGTGAAGGATACACAAAAGCAGGAAGTGGTTTGACAATGAGATAGAGAGGAGAGTGAAAACATGGAGGTCAAACTGAGTGCATGTGGGAGGATTTAGCTTAAACACTAATGAAGTGAGTTCAGTTCCCTAATGACAGAATGAAGGGAGTTACAGCAGTGAGATGTACTGTCAGTGAAACTCGTTAAAAAGACAAAACTCTAACATGGTTTGTGTTCACATCGTACAATGAGATTCAGTGTGAGAACCGGTTCCACTGGTGGTGTGACTCTGATTGGTTTCCTAACTGCATCAGTTTGACCACGTGACCCCAACTGGACCTCACTCTAAGTATTTCTTCCTGGCTTTGTTAATGACAGTGATATTATTACACATACACAACTAAATCACACACAAAAAACAAAAAAAAACACTTTCAGCCGATCTCCAGAGGTAGAGTGGGCTGTCCACTCACTAGGGGTTCAACTGCTCAATCCGTCTCTGACACTGGACCAAACATTACCCCTGATTGTTGTGTCAGCAGAGTGTCAGGGATGTGCGATAGTGAAAGTGCTGCACACACAGAAGATGCACTCTGTGTGTGTGTGTGTGTGTGTGTGTGTGTGTGTGTGTGTGTGATTGGGTGAAACTTTGAATGCTCATCAAGACAAGAAATGCTCCATATCAGAACAGACCATTTATGTCATGTCATCTTCAACTGCTTATCCAGTATTCTGGGTCACGGGGTGTTTCTATCAGTACACAAAGGGCCATTGGGGGGGAGGGGGTGCAAGTGTCAGGGCCAGCGACACTGCAGCAGGGTCAGAGTGGGATTCGAACCGGTGAGCTTTGCACCCAAAGGCAACTGCTCTAACCACTGAGACATTGCCACCCACAGACCATTTATAGTTTATCAAATTAATGCAAAGTCCTGGAGGTCAATTTGTGACCCCAACATTTATGGAATTCTGCTCAGAATAATTAGCATATGCAAGAAATAAAAAAGAAACATTGAAGTGAATTTGTGTATGTTTCTGGATTACAGAAAATTAGATCCACATATACGAATCAAGTAGAAATCTAATGCAAACTGATGCATCAAATGACACTCTCTTACTGTTTTATTATGCAATCATTTACAGATTGTTCAATTCCAATTTTAACTAAATGTGAATTTTACCCTGAGGGTGGATCACTATTAAAACATCAATTTAGATCAATTCAGATTTGACAGGTACATGTAAAGGTCCAGTATGTAAGATTTAGGGTGGGATTATTTCCATTGTGGCAGGACTTTCAAAAGGTTAAACATATGTTTTGTGTTTAATCATCTGCTAATCATCTCTAATCATCTGCTAATCATCTCTAATCATCTAATAATCATCTCTATTTAAAGTATTTCTTGGTATATATTTATTCAGAAAACTAAAATTAGATATTTATGTGGATTTTCATTTCTTTTTTGTAAAATGCTATTTAGAGCAGTTTTTATTACAAGTCTGGTGCACCCAATTGTGGAAGCATGTGCAAACTGACTGCAGACACAATTCTAAAATTCGATCCGCCAATGTATGAATACAAGCCAAACCTTGTGCATGAATATATGAAATTCTGTTCCGAGTGGGGAATGATGATCAACAGATTTAATAAACCACCTCTGCCCCTCAGCTGCACAGTTAGACACAGAACTGCACTACGTTCAAGTTATGAGCGCCAGCCCCCCCATGGTCATGACAGGGCATTTCAAGTCAAGTGCACATTATTGTCTACTCCGTACAAGACAATAGCTAATAAACATTGACTATGTAGGCTGATTGTGATTGGTTAAAGATGTGTACCGCTAGCCAGAGGTATGGAAGAGAGAGCCATTACAAACTAGAAGGCAATAAAGTGAGCTCATTTACTCCTAACAGCCTAACTACATTCAGCAATGGCTCCCCTGCTGGAAATTTGGGTCGATGGAGAAGCAGTAATTACACTTCTGTCTAAGTGTCTTAATGTGACTGCCTCCATTGTTTACTTCTCTGTCTCCTGCAAAACACTGGCTGATGGATCATTTTCATTTCCAATCAAACCTGTGGGTTTGTGTGTGTGTCCGTGTGATGCCACAAATGTGCACGAACGCGTGTGTGTGGGTGAATTTCTTCTGCATAACGTGATTGTCGGTAAAGCACAACTGTGGTAAAAGCTTTTTTAATGTTATTATTTCTTTTGGTTTTGCTGATGTGCAAAAGACAAAAAAATGAATATCCATTTTCTCTCTTCATACTTTTTGCCGAGTAGTAACTTGTTGTAATAACGGTAAGATAAGATAAGATCAACCTAAGATACACCTATATACATAATAGTGATTTAGGAGTAATAGCAGCATTGGTGGGCTTGAAGTAATAATATCAATAATAATGACATATGATAATAATGCGGTAATAATAATAATAATAATAATAATAACAATAACAATAACAATAACAATAATCATAATAATAGCAATAATGATAATGATAATAATAATAATAAGAAGAATAAAAATAAGAATGATAAAAATAACAGTAATGGTAATATTAGTAGTAGTACAGTAATAGTAAATAGTAAAATAGTGTAGTAAAAAATAGTAGTGATAATAATAGTAACAATAATAATGATTACTATAGCTGCGTAGCAATGGTCGTGGCAGGGCAATTTGAGGCAAAATTAGGCAATTCTGCGCAACAAGTGTATGAAGATGAAAAAAAGGTGATATTCTAATGTGCATTTTACATCAGCTGAGGCTCGAACTTACAATTTCTGGCACAAGAGACTATGGTCTATCTCACAGAGCTAATTAGCGAGACATCCACGCAATGGAAAAGCACATTTCAAAGTGTACGTTCCAAAGCTGTAGCAGATATGGTTGACTTGGTATGAAGTTTCTAAGTTTTGAAATTTAGACGCTTGCTGTAGCGCCACCATGGTGTTTCCAGTTGAGGACATCTGGCATGGGACAAGACCTTTTTGAAAAGCGTGGGTAGATTTCTCAAATGGAAATGTTGCACGAGCTGAAGCTTGAACTCACAATCTTCAACACCAAAACCATCATCTATCTCTCTGAGCTAATTGGCCGATAAAAATGTCACATGTAGCTTCACAATTTGACTAAGCCAGTCAGTCACCTGTGTGCAAGACAGCAGCTGTTAGCATGTAGAGGCACATTTCAAACAATTCAGCTATTGAGACAGAAATCTGAAAATACATAAATCGCATCTAGACAGCATGGAGATGTTGGCAATTTCTAATCATTCATTTTTGCTTTTATTGTTCACAAGAGAGCGAAATTCAAAATGCTGAAAGAAAAATCAGTTTTTGAGATACAATTCTATATTCCATTCTATTCTATTTGCCAAACATCATCTACCATAACTCCAACATTTTGTCAATCTTTTACTGTTGGCTCAATTTTCAAGAAATCCAAAATTTGTGCAAATCGTCAGTGTAGAACAGTCTGAAGATGCTCTGTGGCAAGTTTGGTGTCAATTGAGCAAAAATTGTGGGAGGAGATATGTTAAAACAGAAGTAAAAAACAGAGTGATGGATTTCATAATTTGCAATATGTTGAAATGGACAAACGTTCCTTTAGTATTGAGGCTACATTTTGGTGAAAGTTGCAAATCTGTAGCACATATGGTTTATTTGTTGTGAATTTTCAAAATGTTGAACTTTAGAGGCTTGCTGTAACGCCACCATCGGGACTATTGGCCTGTTTTTGCAGCTGAGGCAATCTAGCATGGACCTTTGAGCAAAATGTGGGGATTTTTCGCACATGGGAAGTAGGATTTCCTCGGAAGAAGAAGAAGAAAATAAAGAAGAACATTGAGGATATCAATAGGGTCCTGGCAGCTTAGGCTGCCGGCCCCTAACAACAATAATAACAACAGCAACAACCACAACCACAACAGCAACAATAATAATAGGAATAACAATAATAATCGTATTGGTAGGATATGTAAAAAAAAATAAATAAAAGAATCTGTAACACAGAGTGGAATGTAGACATGGGTTTTAATGAGGTCCATCTTTACTTGACTCAGGTCTCATCAGTGAATTTGCTTCTCAGGCATGTAATGTGTATGAGTCAGCAAAGGTACGTGCAACCTACAGAAAACAGACACCAGTGCCGTAGAGCACAGTTCTTTGGGCTCATCTCCAAAAGGAGCAAGACTGTGTAGCGCTGCATGTGAAACTGATACTGGGTCTGTCCATGCTGCATCAGAACCTGGGAGCATTTCACCTGCACAAGTTCATTTCTGAGCTCTGTCTTTGCTCATTGCACCACGGTTTCTCTGGTTTCATGTGAATGGGGGCTATGATGTGAACGGGTTTCTTTTGTGTGTTTTGAATGTGTTTGTTGCTGTTGTTTCCTACACTGGTCTGTATAAACATGTGATCTCCGTCGAGAAAAATCTTAATTTCAAATCACACATTGGTGGCTTACAGTTGAGGCAAACATCTTTGGATTCATTTCTAGTACTACAGCTACGGTGTATTGTAAAGTGTGGGATGTTCATGCACACAGAAAACGGAAGCTACACAGACAAATAGATCGGAATCTTTAGAAAAGGCAAGGATAAAGAAATTGCTTAAAAATAGAAATGTTAGCGCCATTCCGGAATTCAAAGCAGCATCATTAGTTGAATCGAGAAACCAATTTCTAAGGCATTGTCACACAACAGATGTGGAAAAAAGATGGAGAAAATGGCTTTAAAATGTTTGGGCACAGTGAAGTAATTGTTTAGCTGCAGCAGGAGGAGGTGAGTGTTGACGAAACTCTTTGTGTGCGTGATGCCTCACTGGCAAGAGTTCTGCTGCTGCATCAAAAAATGGACCCTTCCTCCACTGCATTATCACACAGTGCAGCATATCTATGTTGTGCAGAGCAGCCACCTGCTGTGCCAACACACATTCGCCCCTCAACTCACAATCTGCCACAGCACAAATCTGCATATATTTGTTACACAAGCATTTCTCTATCGTCCGTGGGCTGACGAGGTGTCAGTTCGTCGATCTATCACGACTCATTCAACGGGTCTGGATCGCTCGGTTCTGTTTGAAGGTGAAGTGAATTCCTCAAACTTCCTTACATTCAAATCCGATCTCAGCTGCTGTTCAAGGTGACAAAGACAAACTTTTTAGGCTTGGCTGTTTGGGATGAAAACTTTGGACCATCGATGCATTGAGGATGTAGAAGAGAGGGGTGGGCAACTTACTTTTCAGGGGGGGGCCACATAAGAAACCCAGATTGTTACCAGGGGCCAGACAAATTTAGTTGTATCAAGACCCATTGTTATGATTGTATGAAACTATTGAAAACATTTAATGGACTACTAATTTATACCATAACTTTATTATCCGTATTTATAAAATGTGTGCCTGGAAAATAATTTTACATTCTGTACAAAAATAAAATAAAATACATAAATGTTTGAAAATTGCATCTAAACAGCAACTATGACAAAATCACACACACAGGAAGCGGAGATATTTCAAAATAAAAGCACACTTTGCCTCATTTTTCCTAGCCTTATGTAAAACAGCGCAGCTCACACTCGACTCCATGGAGCACATCGAACATCAGTGTGGGCCAGATGTGAAATGCCCACGACCCAGACTCCACTCACATCGCGTTGGCAAGCACTTATTAAATTATATTACATAAGTCTATTTGCATTTGTTTGTGAGTTCACAGTGGAATCCCCTATATGCACTCAAACATACCTGAAGCTAATGCTGCTACCCTACAGTGCTGACCTTTGAAGGAATGAACAGAACTGGAGAGTCAAGGAGAAGTCATCTATCATATTAGTGCACCGTCCATCCACTCCTGGCAACGGTCCAGTTCTGGGATGTGGTGGCTAAACGAGTCCAGACATTCTTTTTTTCCTCTGTTTTTTTCTATAACCTCCAGCTCTCTCACGATCCCTTGACGTTCCCAGGCCAGATGTATGGAGCTATGTAATTGCTCCAGCCTGGATTTGTTCCCCGCGATGAGATGAGGAGATACCTTTACAGGGAGGCATCATTTCCAGATCCTCAAACCACCTTATCTGGCATATATCAAGAAAAAGATACTCTGCTTATGCTTCTGGTTCATATGGATTATCAAGTTTGACAAAGACAGCTGCTACGATACTTGTATTACTGTAGACCTCTCCATACCATAATACCTTTGGTAGCAATTCACTCAAAGACCATGACTTTAGCCTTGTGTATTTGCCGCCACTCACCATCCACTTTACTTAGATCACATAATAATTATATCATATTACAATTATTACTATCCTTTCCTAATTTGCAAGTGTTGTATTACTATTATTGTCACATATTACTGTAACTATTATTATTATTATACCACCACTGATTATATATATATACACACATCACTGCCCGTCAATCTACTTTCCAACTCTCATCTATGGTCATGAGCTTTGGGTAGTGACTGAAAGAATGAGAGCGGGAATACAAGTGGCAGAAATGGGATTTCTCTGCAGGGTGTCTGGGCTCAGCCTTAGAGACAGGGTTCGCAGCTCAGACATCTGGGAGAGGCTCAAAGTAGAGCCACTGCTCCGCCATGTTGAGAGCAGCCCGATGCGGTAGTTGGGGCTTCTCGTTAGGATGCCCCACGACATCTCGCTGGGAAGGTGTTGCGGGCTTGTCCCACTGGGAGGAGTTATATCTCTCGGCTATGAGATAAGCGGAGGTAGATGGATGGATGAATGGATCTGTTTTTTTTATTTTATTTTATTTTATGTATCTGTCTCTTGTGCTGCTGTAACGGTGAACTTTCCCACTGTGGGATTAATAAAGTTGATCTCATCCTCTCTTAAATAAGTTTTCGGTTGTTACCTGTTAGCAATGGTTACTACACAGCTAGTTCTACTATGGAAGTGCATTTCATCTTCCCACTTTCTGGTGAGATTATTCACTCGGAGCAGAGCGAATCCAAAACTTGAGACAATGACCATGCCGAAAAAAAACGGTGTGAGTAGCTCAGATAACCGAAAGTATAATGAAGTAAAAGCACTGCCCCTGCATATAGAGAGAAAGTAGTCTGTTGAGGTTAAGGCGTCCTAAATAGGTTGATAATGGTTCCCTATGGAGAAGACACTCGGCCAGAGCCAGAACATTCTGGGGGGACTATAATTCCCATCTGAGCTGAAGAACATATGGGTTATGATGATAAGTCTGCTGCTACTGGGACTAAGTGGCAGATAAGTACGAAAAAATGGAGGAATGCCAGAAGCCAGTGCAGAGACAATGGAATTTAAATCGTGGCTTTAAAAATCTATTGTGTGAGAAACCTTGTCCAAGTGTATGAATCAGTATCATTTTCCTTCAGGTCTGCTGGGATCCAGAGTCAGAGTCTGGGAACAAAGTGCCCCTCTTCTCAGATGATGTACAATTGCAAAACTTTAATGAGATTAATTTGGTAAAACTTTTAGCTCTGGGATCTACGTTAATGAACTTTATTTCATGACCTGATGCTTCAATCTGCGCAGTGTTTGCAAAACAATTAAAATGATAATTTAGGAATTTGGCACAAATCCTAAACCAAATGCCAACTTCTTACAAAAGATATTTTATGAAGATCAGTGAAGTGGCATGACTGCTGCTGATTTAACTGTGAATGGCATCATCAGCTGTCCAAATTAACCAACAGGTCGTAGCAAAGAACAGACTTTTGAATTGGAGAACAAAGTAAAATATTACTACACCTGCAAGCATACTGAATACGTTGCTACACAGACAAAGTGGAATCTATGATTAACTGTAGTTTATGGCCAATAAAACCTTGAAGCAGCAAATACTTTTGTTCCAAGACAATCGTGCGCCTTTAACGCTCTCGCGGGCCACATAAAACAATGTGGCATGTTGGATTTGGCCCGCGGGCCTCGGGTTGGACACGTATGTGCTACAGGGTCAAGTCAGGGTCATTCAGCGGTAACCTCACCACAAGGTGTCACTAAATCTTACACCCTGTTCCTCCCAATTGAATTATGAATCTGTGCGCACTCGACATGGAATAAACATGTTTTCCCTGTCCCTGTTGTTGATTTGCAGCCTTAAAGGTGCAGTGTGCAAGATTTCGGTCATTTTTTTTGTCACAATACCTGTCGAAATAGAATTACAGACATTTTGACATCAATGAACTAATTTAAGGGTCATTCAAAATCATTTTTCAATTATTAGAAATTCCTGAAAATGTCAGTGTGTAATTGTTTTTTGGTTTTAGGAAATTTTTTAAATAAATGTCTGGAATGATATCTGTCAGAAAACCTGGTGATCACACTGTCGGATTCACTGACAGCAGCGTAGCCCCGCCCCTCCGCTCTCCCCACTGTCCCCCCCCCCACAACAGCCCTCACCTAACCTGCCTCCAGTGCTCCACTTCTGGCCATGATGAACGGTTTTAGAGGCAGAAGCCTGGTGTTTGCAGCGAGAGGACCTTCCCATCAGTCCAACGGGCTTCTTTGTGGCTCGGGGAGGGATTACTGTGCATTCAGGAGGCTTCACATGGTGAGCCACAGCCCCTCTGATCAGAGAGGCACTCGCCTATCCCCCCATCTCACCCCTCGGGGCCCTTGATTTCACAAGGATTAGCGCACAAAGTCACTTAATCTCTCCCTCCACTCTCTCTCCATTGATGGCCATCCCCAACATGAATACACACACACACACACACACACACACACAGTGAGGTACCAGCACAATAAAATAAAACGACTCGGATCAAATCATCAGAAAAGTTGATGTTTCTATAATGTGAAATGAGCCACTTTATTACTTTGAGGAAGGAAAACATGGGCACCTCAGGACATCGTTATATCCTCTTTAAGATGAGAAGATCATTATCAGTTTATTTACTCTATGTGGACACTTAGATTAACTCAGCAAAAAGACGAGGCACAAAGCAAAGCAACCATCTTAAAGGTGCAGTGTGTAAGATCTTGGTCATTTTTGTCACTTCCAAAAGTATTACAAAACAATTACATACCGACAAGTTCATGAATTTATCATCACGTAAATATATATATTTTTTTAATACCCTAAAATGAACCCCCTTATATATATTTAAATGAGGAGAGGGTCCTCTCTACGGAGGCTGCCATGTTTTTGCAGTAGTTAAAGTGGACATACCAAACATTTATTTGGTGACATCTATTGGTGCCGTTACATGTTGTATCCATCACCTCACCCTCACCCTTCTGAACATGCAGGAGAACCTACGGTCGACTTCAGTTGTCATTCAAACTCAAAAGATGTTGGGACACATTCGTACGATCATTCATTCCTCCATACATACATGTATGTACCTATATACATACATATATCAATATATATACATGTGTACATACAGGTAACAAAGAAAATATCACACCTTCCTAGTCTAGTGAATCATTTGTCCCTGTTGTCCTTTATTTTCATTTTGAACAACGGATGGTTTCATTTCTTATATTTTTATATTGGGTCTTACACTGCATTGCCCAAAACACATTTGAAGTTGAAAGCAAAATGATTACGTTGCCATAAATCTACATAATAAAGCATTAAAACTATGTTGAAACATTATTTACTTGGCTGCTGTAGCCGAGTTAGAATAGAATGATAACTCTCACTGCTGTGCGCTCATGGGCTCATTCACACACTCTCCAGTATTTGTACCGGGAGGCTGGTGTGAGGGGGAACTGTCCTGAGACTAACGACAGCAACAGCAACTCAGATGCTCCCTTAAAGACTTATTTTCTTACCATATAACTTTGTAAAATCCTTGGCCCCCTTTTTAATAAGATTGACGATGGCTGAATGGCCGTTTGGCTGTTTTTAGTTTCAGAGTCCTGATATCGCTCATGCGCTCACACTGTCACACCTTCATGGCTTAAATAGAACACAGCCATCGCTAATTCGGTTAGTAACACTTGTGCTTTCCCTGCTTTGTGCAAGTCCATGAAATGACTGTTGTAGAAAAGACTTTGGTAAACAAACAATATTGAACAACGGAAAATCCACTGGCTGAACTCACCTGTGAGCGAGATGTACTCAGTCTCCTCTTTTACAGTCCAGTTCTGCCAAGGTGATTTTGAATTGATGTGTTGATTCTTAGTGATTTTGTGCTCATTTTTTTTTTTTGTGTGTGTGGGTGTGGATATTTTCTAAAAGAAATAATAGATGCTTTTATGCTTTAGAAATAGCTGATCATATTTGATGTATAAGGATTTTGTACAATCCACTAAATAAATAAGTAGCAAGAAGAAGAGAAAAAAAAACAGGTAAAAAGGGGAATAATATTAATGCAAATGTAAATAAATGAATAAATAAAAAGACTTTTTATACTGCTTTCTCAACTGGTCTGTGTTCGGGACCCAGCATCACCCTTTAAAGATGAGCCGCGACCCAAATTGAGGAACATTTCGGTGTCAGTGTTGTACTTGGTCAATTAGCATATGAAAAGAAACTTTATTAGCATTACAAGCCATTACTACCACCTGCTGTTGAGGAGTGTGGGTAGACAGTACTCCAATGTATTAAAAATATCCCCTTCAAAATGAAAGCACAGTATATTTATACGTAACTTTTCTTTGTCAGTCAGTGGCTTGTGACCATCTGAAAATGGAGAGAGTTGAGAATCCCTGATTTGAAGGATATCTTCATCTAAAACTGCAACCTACTGTTAAGTAGTGTTAATAGACGGCACTCCAATGCACAAAAAAATCCCCTTCAAAATAAAAGCATAGGATTTTTTTCCCAGTCAAAGACCCACAGCCCACTGAAAACAGGTCCACAACCCTTTAAAACTTCTACCTAACTGTTAAGTAGTGTGAATAGACGGCACTCCAATTTTTAAAAAATCCCCTTCAAAATAAAAGCGCAGGATTTTTTTTTTCTTCACTTTTTTCCCCTAGTCAAAGTACAGGTCCGTGACCCACCTTTGGGCCATGACCCACCAGTTGAGAATCACCGTGCTAATTTATGTGCACAGGTTGTCACTATACTTGGCATGTAAGGGTTTGACTTTAATATTAAAAAAACACTGCAAATCCTAAGTGCTGAATTCATGAATAGCCATCTCACTGATCTTTCATTTTAAATCCCATCCTCACAAACATTAAATAACTTCTGCGCCCAATAAGTGTTGGGAATACTGCAGGCTGGTACCAAATGGCAGAACACAGACGCCTAATTCAATCAGAAAGCCCCAGGGCAGCCGAGCATGGCTAACTACATCACGGTTAAGCATCTTGATTTCGTCAGAATTATAGAAAATGACAAGTGAACTTGGAATGAACCACAGCGTCAGGTCGGAATCCTCGTATTGGCATTTCATAATCTGAGCAGGGCGGTGCCAGGAAATCAATACTTTTCAGGTTCCTTTTCTCTCCATTCTCTCCCTCTGAGGCGGAAGACACAGAATCATCACAGCGCAGTCAAACAATAGTGCACACTGTAAAGCAATAAGGCAAAATCAAAGAGCCAGCAAACCTTCACATCGTACCTACATGTCAAGTCATTTCACGTAGGCTATTCTGACACATCAGCAGTACAAGTAACCAATGAGCTGGGATGCATTTTCTCTTTTTGGTTTTAATATAATCAAATTCTGTTTTTTCATTTCACACCCTTTCCTGTTTATCTGCATGGTTTATATTCATTTGCTCGTTTTTATTTGTTCGTGTTGTAGGTCTCTTAACCTGTTTTATTCATATCTATATTTAGGTATTTTATGCTGCATGGGTGCTGTGCATTTTACGTCTTTTCTGTGCTGAACTTTGGACGTCAT
The DNA here is from genome assembly GCA_016785325.1 of Chascanopsetta lugubris. Lineage (NCBI taxonomy): Eukaryota > Metazoa > Chordata > Actinopteri > Pleuronectiformes > Bothidae > Chascanopsetta > Chascanopsetta lugubris. Next base: position 76,007 of record JAFBJT010111212.1, read on the forward strand.
GTGGCAGCTTTTCAAGGTGCAGTGTGTAAGGTTTTGGTCGTTTTTTTGTCACTTCTTAAAATATTTAAAAAACAATTACATACTGATATTTCCATGAATTTATAATCACCTATCCAGGTATGTTTTTTCCCATTACCCTTAAATGAGCCCATTATTGTATATTTACAGGAGAAGCGGGTCCTCTGTATGGCGGCTGCCATGTTTTTACAGTAGTGGACGTACTAAACATCCTTTGAGTTTTCATGACAACTGAACTCTACCATAGGTTCTCCCGCATGATGAGAAGGGTGAGGTGATGGATACAACGTGCAACTTGGCCTCTAGATGTCACCAAATCTTACACACTGCACCTTTAAAATTTGGTCACATCCGACACATCGCTTTTTTTTTGGCCACCACGGGAAGGACCACTCAGAGATTGGTCCTTGGCCACATTCGGCCCGCGGGCCGCTAATTGACTCTGCCTGCTGTACAGGAATGAGGTATAAGCAAATACCCAGTAAACCTTTGCTCACTGTAGGTGAAATGAAATGTGATTTTATCTGCTCATCTCTCCCTGTGGCAATCAAGTGAAACAGATCCAGGGGTGTTGATGATGTTGATGGTTGATAATATATTAAAATATGTCAGTCAGCACCACTATGATTTTAATGGCTGTGAATGGGTTGAGCCAATTACAGCAGAGCATGACAGCGTATAATGACTGAAGAACTGCTTCCTCCAGAAAAGGGTTGCACAATGTGAATGCACCAAAACGGGCGCCGGATTTTTAACAGTTAACAGCAGTAGACATAATTTATTTAAAAGGTATTTTTTAATGATTACATCAATCAATGTCTTGACTATACTGCTGTAAATTGTCTGTACACGGTATCAGTCTAAGATATTACAAGAATAAAATGTGAATAATAAATGGAGAGTAATGAACTCTGGTGATGTCACCGGCTCAGAATAATGAGTCCTAGTATATGAATAATCTGAGCTGTTCACAGGACGTTTATTTATTTTTTTTTCAATTAAACATGATTCAAATTAAAGGTGCAGTGTGTAAGATTTTGGTCATTTTTGTCACATACTGACATTTTTGTGAATTTATAATCACCTAAATATTTTTTTCCCCATTACCCTTAAATTATTCCATCAATGTATATCTACATGAGAAGCGGCTCCTCTCTGTGGGGCTGCCATTTTTTACAGTAGCCCAGAGTGGACATAATGAACATCTTTAGAGTTTGAATGACAACTGAAGTCTACTTTAGGTTACCATACCAATATATAGAGCATTTGGAATCATTTCAATATCATTTCACCAATATCAATGACATGATACAGAATCTTAATCAAAGTGCAGTGAAACACATTGGGCTTAAAGGTCCAACAAGCAAGATTCAAGTGTAATTATGTGTATGAAAAGATCCGATGATGATGTGCACCTGAATGTATATAATTATCATTTGAATTACTCTACAATAGCTTGCTATATTTACAGCAGGAATTGGTCCTCTCAATGTAGGCAGCCATGTTGTGCCACAATGTTTTTACAGTACAGCAAATATGGAATAACTCAAATTATCTTTTGATTTTTAATAAGAAATGGTGAGGGGCAATTCATGGCGAGTATGAGCTGTTCTATTTTATGCATGAAGCTAGAAAATGTTAGCCAAAGTATGCTTTCATTTTGAGTCTTTTCCTTTTCGCGTGCATGTGATTCTGTCATGGTTGATGGTTACATAGGAAGAAGCACTGCTTCTTGTAGCTTCCATTCACAGCGCCTCCCCTCACTATCTTCGCCTTCAAAATAAAAGTCCCATTCTAGAAAACCATCCCCATTCGTTTGCAGTTCAATTTGCTTTTGAAATGAGTGTTGCATTGTTACTGAAATAAGGATGATATAGATAGTACATGAATGAATAGCTCATGAGATGTTTTCAATAATTTCATGGAATGATGACAACAGGTCTTGCTATAACAGTGTCTGAAAAAATAATTGCTCACCCCTTTTTTAACCAATATCAGACAAATGTCTAGTCTTTCATCATTTTGAACTGAAAAATGATATATGGGGCTTATGTAAGAATAAATGAAACCTGTGCTGTCAAATTTTCTATTTGGGCCTCAACAAAGCGCCTCCTGCTCAGCCGCTCTGTGAGGCTCTGTGGTGTGAACAGCTTAGTCATTCTACAACGTCTGTGTCTCTGTCGGGTGAAAGTTTGACAGATTAACTTTTAGGGTCAATGCCAATGCCCTTCCTCTGCTGAGCGCCGAGAACCCTGACACCCAATCAAGGTAAGCTGAGCCATAAACATGGAAATTAATTTTTTGCCTCGATGGTGTCAAGATGTCCAGGATGAGGGGCGACACGGCCACAAATCACGACGCCCCCTCCACCTCACTTCACCGTTGTAGCACTTTTTGTTCTTCCCAAACAATCTCACCTCAGTTTCATCCGTCTTCAACACATTTTCCTCACAGCTGCTGATTCCAATGTGGAGTGAACTTTACTTTGGAACTGGAGCTTCATCAGGATTATCAGCTCCATGAAGCCATGCACTTTCATTTGTGTTTGGTGATACTGAATTCTTGATGGGGATGGGGATAATAATAATAATAATAATAATAATAATAATAATAATAATAATAATAATAATAATGATAATGATAATGATAATGATAATGATAATGATAATGGTAATGTATAATAATAATCACTGTTATTAATAGTATTATTATTAATATTATTATATTATTATTATATTATTGTTATTATTGTTGATGCTGTTGTTTTGTTATTGTTATTATCTTAATAAGTGGATATAATAATAATAATAATAATAATAATAATAATAACAACAACAACAACAACAATAAAAACAATAAGCAGTGGCTCAGTGGTTTGAGCCACCTGGACCTTGGTGCAGTGTCACTGGCCCTGAGCCAGATTACTTGCAAAAACAATAATAATAAATAAACATCAACATAATACTTGAACTTAGGTGATTACTCAAGGATGGTGAACAGATGCAAGAACGGAGCTTTATCTATTAAAATATCAATTGACTGTAAAGAGTGCAAGTCCTACAAAAACTTTTTTTCTAAAGGTGTCAATAGCAACTCCCTGATATCTGATAAAAACTGAAGACCTTTGTGAGGTACGAGATCAGTCACAGGTTTAAAACATTGGCTTCTATATGGATACACAAACCAGCCACAGCTAATGTCAGTGCAGCTGGTTCACTCACACATCACTACATGCATAACACTTAAGCGGTGGTTCTCAACTGGTCTGACTTCTGGACCAACCATTACCACTTAATGATGAGCCGCGACCCAAACGTTCTATAATGAACACATTACGACAATAAAAGCATTTTACAGGTGTGCCCTTTGAGGTGTAAAGGTCTGGTCTCAACATATTCACATTACTCCTGTTACAGGTTATTTCAGAGAGATGTTAGCTATATATGATATCTGCAATACAGGATGATTTGATCATAGTATAGATTCAGATTGGCCTAAACTCGACAACATCCCTACCATCATCAGGAGAGCTGGATCTCATCAGGTATGTGGCTCATTGTCCCTTTTTGTGAAGCAGGCATAAAGTGGTCCAACAACTGAGCCAAGCAAAAACACCCTCAGTCATATTCTGTTTGAATACATATTTACCAACACTTTAGTCCAACGTTATGGGTCAGTGAAATCCAAATAGTCTTTCACCTCCATGAGTAAATATTGCTGACTTTATGAAGCTCCTAGAGACAGATGACATTCATTTACCATCAACACCAGACGCATAAGTCAGATGTTGGGTATGAAATCAAATTCCTTGCGTACGGGCATATTTTTGAATATACAAGGTCAAGAGGTTCTATGTTGGACTCTTCTGCATTCTCAAGAGATATTTCATTCTTTTCTCCAGTGTTCTATGGGTACTGTGCGATATTTGGTGAATTTGGATCATCTTTTGTCATCTGACCTGACAGGAAGGGGGTCAAACATACGGCCCGTGGGCCAAAACAGAGGCTCCAATCCGGCCCACACAATGATTTTGCAAAGACATTGGTTATATTGAGGAGAGTCATTTACATGAATTAATTACATTTTGATGCAGATCATTTTTTTTTCCATTAGATTGAAACTGTACTTGTACTTTCTTGCAGAAAAAAAACAAAAGGGATCATTTGGAGTTATCATTGTTTATAGGTCATTATATTTAGGTATTAAATTTGATTGTATTATGATTTTACTGGTCCGGCCCACTTGCGATCAAAGGCCTGTGAAGTACGTAGCCCCTTGACTAGAATGAGTTTGACACCAGTGTGTGATCTTAAATATCAGAGGCCTCCATGTTGAGCAGTCTGCAGGTAAAACACATTTCAATGTATCTGTCAGTTATCGCACGTCAGTGCACCATCTTTATCCCAAAGAAGAAAACTTGCGATCAAATAATCGGAGGGATTCGAACTTCAGTGTGATATCACTCAATAGATTTCCAGACTTTGCACTAGATGCGTCAGCGTCCTTGTGGTTGAGTAGTGGACCTGGTGGTAGTAGAGTAGAATCGTCTGCAGAGTAAACAATCTTAAATCTGCATCTTTATCACCATGAAACTACATTTCTGTTTCTCGTCGCATCCATATGAATTTCCCGCTCTAATCTTGCAATTCTAAACCATGCTGAATTGTGGCTGACAGTGTGGTTGTGCAGTGAAAACAAGCTTTACTTTATCCCGCGCCACCTCTGTTGGACTCGCAACACTTTCCCCTCCCCTGAAACAAACACAGCACCGAGGAGACAAAGCAAAAACACGGATTGAGAGAAGTAGACGGAAAGAAAAAGTCGCCGGGTTCCAGTGCAAACAAACGTACTTTTCATCAGGTACCATTACATGTCCCATTCACATTTATTGGATCGAGTCCATGCAGCATAACCAAGGTGCTGACAGGGGCCTGATTACTCCAATAAGTCTTGCGGCCCAAGAGAAGGGGGGGTCACCCAGAGGACAGGCTCGCAGAAGGGCCTTCCTGAGGGCCGACAGTGACCTGGACTAGAGCCTTGCCCAAAGTATGGCTAATATCCCCTTACCCCAACCTCCACGCTGAACCCTTTCCTGTGCTCCCACTCATTCTTCTCCCGCCTGCCTCTCCGTTTGCCAAAATCCTGCTCTCCAATAGTTTGCTCTTGTTTCAGCCTCCAAATCCTATAATCAGTGTAACCATTGTGTCAAACATCTGATTGCCAAATGCCCATATTAAATTATATATCAGCGCAGTGGTTCCCAACCTGGGTGGTCTCGGTTCTCGTGGGGGTCTGAAGTGTCGCAAGATATTAAAGGTGCAGTGTGTACGATTTCTGTCTTTTCTGTCCCTTCTACTGGTGGAAACAAGTAGTACAAAACAGTGACATACTGACATTTTCAAAATAAGCTAAATATATTTTTGTTCCCACTACTCTTAAATGAGCCCAGTGATTACATACTGACATTTTCATGAATGTTTAATCACCTAAATCTTTCCTAAATCCGATTGAGCCCATTAATGTATATTTACATGATGAAGGGGTCATCTCTACGGGGGCCACCATGTTTTTACAGAAGCCCAGAGTGGACATATTAAGAACTGAAGTCTACCATAGGTTCTCCTGCATGTTCAGGAGGGTGAGAGTGAGGCGATGGATACAACATGCAACTTCACCAGTAGATGTCACTCAATCTTACACACTGCAACTTTAAAGGAAAAGTCCAAAAAATTACACTTGACATTGGGTTTTCAAGTGAACTCAAGCCCAACATACAAAGCTTTCTCTGCAGGGCTCATCGGCATCTCCCAGATATTATTAGTTAAAGGTCCACTGTGCAGGATTTTGGTAATTTTTGTAACTTATGAAAATATGACAAAACAATTATATAATGACATTTTCATGAATCTATAATCATGTAAATGCTTGTT
>JAFBJT010111212.1:83342-98942 GCA_016785325.1 Chascanopsetta lugubris
TGAGACACAGAGGGAAAAATATTGAATAAATAAATAAAATTTAAATCTGCTTTTCCAGGACACAACTTAATTAACGTGAAAGGTAAAGTAGCACGTCTCTGCCAAGGCCCCTAATACAAGATCAGATTTTTTATTTTTTTTAGTTAACAAGATTACTCATCATAATCCACAAGGTATGACACAGGAAATTGAAAAAAAAAAAAATTAATGGCTTCCTCCTCGTGTCTGGTTTCATCCCATAACAAAATGTCATGGTATTCAGTTCCGTATTTTTTCGCTGCTGACAAACAAACAAACAAAAAAACAACACAAACAAAGCCGAGGAAAACACAACCCCCTGAAAGATTGTCATCGACAAACATGACGGCACAAACAAGGTCAAACACAGACTCACCTCACAGCACACTAACAATCACAATAGCACTGACTACTTTCCCCCGGAACACTTTTCCATTTACTCGTATGAATTCATTTGTTTATTTTTAAACTATTTTTTATTCACTTTTCTTTTCTTGCTTTCATTTTTCAACAACACAACAGCTTGCGAGATAGTATGTATTATCCAAAAACACCAATGATTGTGTGTCTTTCATTTGTATCCCCCCAGTATATTTACATGAGGAGTGGCTCCTCTCACGGGGGCTGCCATGTTTTGAATGTGGTAAAAGTGGAAATCCTATCTTTTGAGTTTGAATGACAACTGAAGTCGACCATAGTTTCTCCTGCATGTTCAGGAGAGTGTGAGGGTGAGCTGTCAACTTCACCTCTAGAGGTCACCACATCTTACACACTGCACCTTTAAAAATGAATTAGTAACCGAAAGGAAGGAGAAGAAAAAAGGAAAAGATGAATCCCTTCCACTCTTATTCTTCCTCTTTGAGAAACATACATTATAATTATTCCTCCCTGCTTCATTTTGCTCTGTATTCCATATCTGTGCGTTTTTTTTTTTGCAAACACCCTCCGGGTTATAGAAAATGCGTTTAATTAAATAAGTTGGGTTGGGTCAGTGTAATAATCACTTAAACTCATTCATAGCTTATTATGCCCGCGCCTGCTTTTCTGTCTCGCGACGGATTTAGCCTGAAAACATCCTGAAATAACTCAGTGACAAGCAACAAATATATGTTATATGATAAGAGAAACGCCTCAGTGTGGATGATTACTTATGCATGGGGTTATGGCAAACGCACCATGGCATTTTCAATTATAGGCTGATAAGACTTCATAATATCACACAGTATTTGAATATAAATGGAATGTGTGCGGAGAGGATAAAGAATGTGCCGTACAGTGAAAAGGAGGGATGACATGTATCATGAAAAAAAAAAAAAGAAAATACGACTATTTCCATTATGGAGCTCCTCAAACGTGACAGAGGAGAAATGATCTTTTCACTCCGGATAGATTGATGTTCATTACTGGCTGTTTCTGTGCATGTGTGGGCATGCGTGTCTCACCTTCCGCCCATAAATCAGGCGACAAACCCCCAGGCATGCAAACACACATGCACACAGAGATATATACAATCAACAGAGGAGGCAAACAGCGCAGCCGCTGCTCCAGCCAGGAGCTCAGAGTCGAACTGTAGCCTCTATATGCCCAACAAACCTCCATTTGATTTCAAAATCAATACGTTTCATACTAACAATAACATTTAACTGAATTATTCCGGCGTAGCACCTCCTCCTCATAAAACCTTGTCTGTTCTGATCCGTTAACTACGCTGTGATTGGTCCTTGGCTTCTGTTCCCCTGGCTGTGGTAATACTGATTCATGCTGTGTTTACATGTAAAAAAACGGATTCATCCATTTTATGTGATGTCATTTCCGTGTGTTCTTTACATCAGTGATGTGGTTCGCGACCCAAAAGTGAGTGGCCGACCCGTTTTCAGCGGGTTGTGGGCCTTTGACTGGATAAAACACAGTTAAGGAAAAAAAACCTATGCTCTTATTTTGAAGATGATTTTTGTTTGCATTGGGGTGAAGCCTAACCATAGGTGGCAATGATGCCCTGTAATGTTTGTTTACATATGCTAATTGACCAAAAACGAGTATGACACTGACTACATGAAATATGGATTTTCTTCTATTGAGAACAAGAGAGCGCACGTATATACACGTTGTATTGTCTTGTGTCACTAAGATGCACTTTTTCATTTTTAATTAAAATGCAGCTAACCTAGCATCGCCACCTGCTGGTCATTTTTGTTAATCATTAAATTGGCTGTTGTGTGTTGGTATACTGTGCTATTCTACTTTATCAGGTTCAAACTGCACCATCGATTGAAGTTGAACAAAGTCGCGGCTCAGCATTAAGGGTTAATGTTGGGTCCTGAACCCAGACCAGTTGAGAACCATTGCTTTACATCATAGTGGTTGCTTGGCAACACCTGCGACAAAGAAGCCGGATAAAAGCCTAGATAAATCTGCATCAATGTAATTTAGCGGGGATCAGAGCATTAACAGTTATTATCCAACATGAACTATTAATATTTTGCCCTTTTGCACTTGCTTGAGGCTTATTTCGATGAAATGTCCGTAATCACGGTCATTATGGCTTTTTTCAAGTTGACGTCGAACATTAAAACTTTTACATAATTACTCCTCCAGAGTTATTGTATCACAAAATAGAGCCAAAACCAACATGCCTCGATGAATATTTGATATAAAGTGTCGGTGCCATTTTTCTTCTGATTCATTCAGGAGTTATTGACCTAACGTTCTGACATGAAACCTTGAACCTAGCCAGAAAAGGATTTCTGATAATTACAGGAATTTCTTTTGGGTTTTTTTTGGCTTAAAATGTTGAAGTCCGTCACCTTCACCTGGCAGTGCAGGGTATTTGGAAGTGAGCAGCATGTACTTAAGTGTGAAATTATTCAGACAATTATCACACAGCTGTCAAAGTCATGTTTTGTCTTGGAGGGTAAAAGCCTGCTTGGTTTTTAAAGCTGTCTGACTTATAAAAGTGACCTAGTGTTAAACTGCAGCGACATGACATCGCATCACTTCAGGGATAATCAGTGGGGAGGACGCAATCAAAAACGTTTTACTGAAATGAAAGAACAAATAAATAAACGCACAAACATTCCCTCCATAAAATGTAAGAAACATGTATAAGTGTAGCCTATCCCTTAACACACCCATCCACCACTTCACTAACTGAGCCTACTGTATATTCTGTTTAATATAAGAATAGCTGCATACATATTTTAGATATGGCCATGGATGCCATATATCTTATGAGTCCCGGTGGAGATTACTTATTGATTACTTTTAAAAATTCAAAAGAAAAGACTACATGCGCCAGGCTGTGTAAAAGTGTATTGAAGTGGAAACTACAGGTATTTACCTACTCTATATGTGGAGGAGTAAACGTTCCTTGAATTCTGTTTTTCTTGAAGAAGCTCTGGGGGATTTAAGGACAAGCCGTGACCAATTTTTTTTTGTCCTCGATATGAGAAAAAAACGTATTTTGTGTAGCTGCTCATATTTCTGTTGAGCGATGGTCAATTAGGATATGTAAACAAAGTTTGCTGGTTCTGCATTGTAGCCTGCTCATGCATCAAAAGTAAAAAAAAAAATGGCTGCCTCCACTATTCTTTTGGTCGAGGCATATTAGCGCGAGTCAGCCAAATATGACACCGGCACTTGGCACCATGCACTGATACAAAATCTGGACCTCTGTCACTTTACATAACAACTATGAACTCATTCAATCACTAAGAAAGGGATTTTGAACAGGAACATTGCATAATGCACCTTTAAGTCAAGAACAGATACCTAAAAAGGTATTCAAGCAAAGTAATATCCCACCATACTTCACAGTTCCTACTTGCTTAGGACCAATTGTCCAGATTTCAATCATATTCTAATGAGTATCCTGTCAGTACCATTGTTTTTGTTGACATGTTGCAGTGGTGATTATTCACAACTCCGAGAATGGTGGTTAATTTCGTTGGAGAGGTAATGAGCAGGAAAGCAGTTTTTACGCACGTTGTTGTGGAAATATTATAAGATATGGTGTTGTATAACTGGCGAGGCAGGGATAAAGGAGTGAAGTGTTGCGGGTTTACTCTGACACATCCAATGGATGAGTATCGGCGTCGCAGAGAAGAGCCAAACAGATGGCGCCGTAATTATCGACGAATAAAAAAAAAATAAAAGGGAAATCCTCTCTGTGATGAACACTGCAGATGTTCCTGACTACTCTGACCATGCCACGCCGCTAATGCATGAAGAGTGGGATAAGCAGCCGTTGCAACGCATGCGCTGCTTTGGCCTAGACCCAGGGAATCTTAGTGAGTGTGTAGAGAGAGAGAGAGAGAGAGAGTTTTAAGAGCTGGCAGCTTCATCCATCAGCCTGAGAGGGAGCGGTTGAGGAAGCTTTAAACAAGTGTTTCACATGTGGGAAGTGCTCAGGCGTGAACACCAGTGAGAACCGCCGAACCTTCTGTTCACAAAGCCACTGAGGACGTCGATGATAACATCAAAGGCTTAATGTGGTGATCTTGTTTCGGAGTTTCGGCACTATGCAACTTCATTTACGCAGAGAACGCTTCACTTGGAGTTTTGGTTCCGCAAATCACAACATGAATTAAGCAAATATGCAAATCGTACACTTTTTAAACAGCGCTACTTGTTTGGACAGCTTCTCGCAAGGTTGTTCTCATGTGCCTGATTGTATACGGTGCTGTTGACATAAGATATATTACTGTAATCAACAGACAACAAGGAAGAAATAATATATTTTGTGTAGTGTCCCTCGATGTGAAGGGAAATAGATTGCAATGATTTTGTTCCGTCTCATTTGCTTCTTTTTTTTTGTAATGTATCCTGTGGGAGGACATGCAAAGCAGATTTGCTTTGCTTGCATTTACATTTCTTTCAATAAGGGAATGGAGGCCAAGTAACTCAAACAGAGAGAGAGAGAGAGAGAGAGAGAGAGAGAGAGAGAGAGAGAGAAAGATGCTAAAGAAATAATGACAGGTTCGGGGACCGACTCCAGAAGAGAGAAAAAAGTGCTGGAGGATGATGAAAGCTGTACTTTACCGCAGAAAGACGACCATTAAATGTGATCAGCAAATCTCATTTAACATGGGTAAATAATGCGATTACCCCCACAAGACATGATCGGGACAATTAACTGCAGTGTTTCTTTATAATGAAGCTGTCACCTCTGGTCATTCCTTCAATCTGTTAAATGGAAGAACAAGACACGAAGACCAGAGGACAGGCGAGACCTGACTTCTTGGTCTGCGGAGTTGAATGAACACAGCTGTCAACAGGAGATGGAAAATTAGGAAAGATGAAAAAGGGGAGATTAAAGTTCAGCAGATGGGAACTTTCTGTCCGTTGCAGGCGATGCCATAATAGAAAGCTATTTGGCTGAAAACGGTGGTTTGCTCTCCACAGAATAGGGGGGAGACTTTTGTGGTCCAGTTCCCTGGTGAGGCGAAGATGAAGCGAGAGATAAGCAGGTGGGCTCAATGTAGCTTTGGAAGTATTGTGGGCTTTGTAACATCAGACTGAAGATGCTGAGTCAGTCACAGGGCAAAACTGTCAATTTATGAACTCTCGGCGATGGTCTCCGGCTTTGGGCGGCGTCCAACAGAATGAGGTCGCAAATATAAATAACCGAAATTAGCTTTCTCCGCTGAGTGCCTGGACCCACAGAGATGGGCTGAGGAGTTGCTCATTTTAGTCGAAAAGGGGACAGTAGATCGGGTTCTTTGGATGCCGGAGGCTTACCGGGCTTACCCTATTGGAGGGAGACCCAAGTAGACCATCTCCCTAGGAGGACCATTTCCCATCTTCTCTTGGAAGGTCAAGATGTTGAGGAGCCTACTTGGCCAACTGCCTTTGTTACCTAACCTTGCAAATGTCTATGTGGGCGGTTCATAAAGGTTTCGGCTTGAAAGGTGCAACTCTTGTAGTTACCCTAGCACTTGTCAATTCGGCGAATGGAATCATGGATCCCGAGCTGTGATCAAGTATCTGGTTTTGTGGACATTACCTTCTTATACATAGTCAACACACCTGGTGAGGATTCAACCATGAAGATGGTGGGATGCTGATTTCAAAGCAGAGCAGGGAGGTCACCCAAGATGGCTCGAGGCGGAACGCAGAAAAGTCTGCCACCATGGAAATTACCTGACCTTCTTCCATCCATCCATCTATCGCCAACGGCTCATCTGAGATGAAGTGACGGGGATAGCAGCTCCAGCACTGGGCGCCCAAGTTGCAATGCATCTAACCCCATTAGACCCCCCCGCGCCCCCCATCTGGGTGGGTGGCGAGTCCGAAGGATTGATGTGACCTTAATCCAGTAGCATTACAATGTAAGATGACTTGGTTTTAAACACTGGTGAAAGGACAATCTCTTTCCTGCAATACGTTTAGGGTGAGAACTTTTTGAACAACCCTTTTACATCAGTTTGAACTTGGTCACCCCCGCAGAGGAAAGCAGGGGAAAGCCCCCCTTCTGCTTCCACCGCTATGCGCTCTATCCATTCTCCCCGCTCCTGTTCACATTTCTCAGCCTGCCAGCATTAGTTTGGAATGATATGACCCAATAACCCCCCTCCTTTGCTCCCTAATGATCCTGCCTCCACTGCAGCTGCTTATGTTTTTTTTTTTTCTTATGCCTTCTCAGTCGTTGAATGTATTTTACCCCGTGAAGAAAAGAGACAGAGCACATAGTGAGGCAGCCAGGTGGATGGTGTGGCCACGCAGCTGGTCTGAAATGGATTGGGGAGCTTGTCCTGCCGTAACCACTAGGGGAGGAAAATGACCTTTTTTGGGGCAATATATCTGTCTCTTCAAAATCCATATTGAAAAACAGTTCCCAGTCCCAGCGCTGATTTTAGAACATTTATTTGCAGATGATTTGCAAAATATTGCACTCTCACTCAGCTGGCTAATGCAAATTAATATTTCTAAAATTGTGGTTTACCAGGAGCCCTGCATAATGCAATTAAACTAAAATACCATCATGAAGCCATTTTTCATTTCCTGCACCGAAAAGGTCAGCGTGTAAAATTTGTGTGTATAGAAAAATGCAGCCAAAATGAATGCAAAATACAGTAGAACTGACATCATAGCATCAATCGGGGGCACATGATGAATATGCACATTTCATGTCAATCCAAATGAATTAAAGTAGCAAATGTCAAGACTGAATAATCTAATTCCAAATTACAGTGGAACGCAGCAGCCTCTGGTCATCAAAGGTTATTGGTCAAGGTCACTCCACATATCTTCCCCGTGAATGCAAAATTACAAGATCATCTCATGTGCAAAGTCGGAGCTGATCACTACATTATCTTGCCATTCACTTAGAATGAACAATTTATGAATGAACCTTTACATCGGGCCGTTTAGACAGTAGAAAACAATCTGTTATGGTGCCTCTGAAATAAAGAGAGGGAACTGATGGAAGCAAAGAAAGAGGAACCCGGGGGAGGCAGCTTAAGGAAAAGCTTCTCTGCAAAGCTGGATTCAAAGCAGAGGCAGACACGCAGCTAGAGGTGCTGGTTGCAAAAACTTTCATGTTTCCACTGTACTAGAATCCATTATTAAGAGGGTTAGAGTGTATAAATATCTCAGTATTTGGAAAGATAACAAAGTCACATTCCGACATCGTATACACAGAAATATTATGTTTCTATGCGTTGTCTGGAAAAAAGATATTTGATGCTCCTCACCCCGCGATCGAGGTTATGAGGGATTTAATGATACGCCTCTGCCTCCTGTGCTGTTTATCACTCTGCCCTCAGGTGTCTTCACTGCTGATGTTTATAGTATGTGATCATTGCCGCCTGCCTCCTGTATGGAGAGGTTGAGTGGTGGACTCTGTCGATAGACATCTGTATCTGCTCATCCACCGGCTTTACGACACAGAGCTGCTCTCATATATTAGCCTGGTGATCTGGAACATATCAAACTCACTGTAATGACCCTTCGTTTCATATCCCCCATGTCTGTCTTCAGCACAGAAGATTTGCTTCAGGTCTCCATGCTCCAAAACCCTTGGTCAGTTTAAAGCCAGGGCCGCTAACCACTCAGCTTCTGATTGAACTAACTGTATTTAAATTCACAAAGTTGTGCTAATAGTTAGCTTAGCCGTCCTTATTCAATGCTTAAAGACTTATCAAACTGTTTCTGAGATCACATCAAAGGTGATAACTTGCCATGATTTATATTCATGGTTTCACGGTGGTGTAACACTGCAGTTACACCCCCAATCTACTAGTTGGTGCCATCAGGATTTTTCTGCTACCTGTGTTTTCCGTTTTGCTTCCTCTGCTGACTTCAATGGTGATCAATATGGAAGCCAGATGGAGAGGAGCTGATCAATGTTGTAACGCAACTACTTTAATGAATATTAATTGGAAGCAGCTATCTGTCGTTATCCATAGGAAGGAATGCAAGAGCTGACTCAGAAATGGGTCTTGCCCAAGTGTCTGATGTGAAATCCAGAGTAGAATGCCTTGTCTTCATTGCTCCTTTCCCAGTTCCAAATACAATGGAGTATGATTCATCCTTTATTCCAACTCAAAGAACTCCAAGGTTCTTGCTATACCTTGTTTATATAGGAATGGTGGAGATATATGGACAATGTGACCACTAGCTGTCACTACCATCAGCAATCCTCAATATTAATGCATATTGCAAAACAAATGCCAAAGTTACATTTTTCAATATAAGTCAGAGTGATTGTATTTGACATTTCCAATTCTTTTCCCCCGAAAGCCAGTTTCAGAGTTCCTGTGGAGTTTCTCTACTTTCTAAAACCAGTGGGGGTTTAAAGTGAACACAACACACTGACCGCAAAAAAAACAAACACACGCTTTTGCTCTCTGCACTAATTAACTGATAACCAATTAAGGGGAGCTAGCTGCTCTGCATCACAACCTCAGTTTCAGGTAAACACGCAAACCAACTGGAACTGCGGGGTAAACCGCCTCCTTAATGATCATGTTCAGTCGGGCATAACAAACTGAAAGAGTGATGGTGTCAAACTACAGATTTCACTGAAAGAAGTGAATGGCAACGGCAGTGATATTCACCCATTAACTGGAGCTTCCTGACTTGCAGCACATGAATAACAATAACAACAATATTTAGGAGACTTTTGGAAAATTGTGTTGTCATAACCTGTTCAATATTTGCACACATTTCCGCACATATTATGCAAATAACCAGTGTGATGTGCCCCTGCTCATGGCCGATTTGCATATTAAACCCTGGTCATATTTGTTTGTTGGGACAAAGGGTCACTTTTCTGCCCTTCATGCTGCCGTGCACAGAGGAGGGTGGTGTTTACCAGAACTAGCCTCGCCACCATCACCATGTGATCATCAGCGTGTGCAGATAAGGTTAATCCATGCTCTGCGGTTGATGCTAATGCTGTGTAAATTTGCATTTGGATAAATGGCTCGCATGTATGTAAATTGGGTTTCCGTCAAAAAAGTAGGTACTATGAGATTTAGTATTACAATTACAAACAGACCAATTGTGGTCTGATTCCTAATTCATGCCCATACTTCCCCAGAAGCATATCCTTTGAAAATGATCTAGAAAAGTTTTGTATTATAATTGCAGTAAGGTATGCTTTATGTATGTATGATGTATTATTTCACGCCATGAACCTACGGGATATTTTCCACATAGACCTGAACTACATAAAACCCTATCCATGCACCACCTCTAATAAATGTTATATTGAAAGAGAGGTGAATAATGTTTTAATCATTACTGTTTATCACATTGTCCATGGAAATTACTATTAAATGTATTGGACAATGACATGGTTTACACCAAAAGGAGACTTATGCTGCAGCAGTCTAATTAAGTGTTCATCACAAACCTGCACATATTTACATACATATCAAGAGTAAATGATAAACTAAGAGATTACAGCTCAAAATAAGTAGAAAAACCAGTGAGGATAGGATTAGTATTGTTTGAATGTTACACCCAGTGAAGCACTGAATAGACAGATGGTTCTGTATCATGTGATGACTGGAGAAATGTGATGTGATTATCATATACATGAGGGCACACAGAGTTGGCGAGACATCAGAGAGAAGGTCTGAGAGTGAATTCTCCCAGTTTCGCCGTCTGCTTTACCTTTATCAAATCGAAACGTCTCTCACTGTCGCTGCAGATGTGATAAATTACCCCTCCCCCCCTCCCCCCGTCTGAGTGGCCGCCTTCTTTCAAAGCGCAAAGGCGAGGAGCGACACTGTCCGTCTCTCAAAAGAAGGTGTCGGGCCCGTTGCATAATTAGAGCCGGCAGGATATTCGGTCTGCTTTATGCTCGGGCATGTGTTCAGGGGACAAGTCTGGCTCAGCCAGGCGCCAATTTCATGCTGCAGGACGGACTCGTTCAACAAACAGAAATACTTTTCTGTGTCATGGTCGATAAGTTCTGTCTTTCCGTCTTGAGCAAACATCCGCTCAGTTATTGTTTCCCTCTTATTCAGTCTCATGTAGTAGAGATTTGGAGTAAGGGTAAGGAGTTCTCTCTCTCTCTCTAGACACACCTCCCAGCACCTAATGGGCCATCCCAAGGTGTTCCCTGGGCCAGATAGGATGTGTCATCCCCCCTGGTAGTTCTGGGACTACCCCAGGGCCTCCTCCTCCTCCCCCTTCCCCCCCGATTGGCTTCACTTGGTGAACCCCAAACAGCATCATGAATAAATTCCAAAACCACCTCAAACTGTCACCGTTTGAAGGTGAGGGAGCAGCAGATCTACTCCAAACTCCCTCTGGTTGCACATGACCTCCTCACCCTGTCTCCCAGGCTGAGCCTGGACACCTGACTCATTTTGGCGGCTTGTATTTCTATACTCGGTCATTACCCAGAGCTGATGTCAAAGGTTATACTTCTAAAGTATGAAATATCATATTTTGATTGTAGTGCCCACTGTCCTTTGGCCAAACTGTGTTTTAATACAGGCTAATATCTGGCTCTTGCAATAAGAAGAAAACTGGCCATCCACAATATTCCACAAAAATCCTAAAATGAGTCATTGTTTGACCCCAGTACTAGAAGCCAGAAACTTTATTAGAAATACCTTTCAAAGATGCAGTGTGTAAGATTTGGCGGCATTTAGTGGTGAAGTTGCATGTTGTATCCTCACCCTCACCCTTCTGAGCGATGGTAAACTTCAGTTGTCATTAAAACTCAAAAGACGTTTAGTATGTCCACTCTGGGCTCCTGTAAAAACATGGCAGCCGCCGTAGAGAGGACCCCCTCCTAATGTAAATATAAATTAATGGGCTCATTTAAGGGTAGTGGAAGAAAAATAACACATTTAGATGATTATATATTCATGGAAATATGTAGTTAGTATGTAAAAACTATGTAAAGAATCTTACACACTTCACCTTTCACCCAAACCATCGGTCAATACGTGGCCTATAATATGATCAACCTATGACGTAAACAAAGCCTCCATTGGTGGAGCAGTGACGTCAGTACTCCTGTGTGTGCTACATGGGGCATGTGATGTCTTTGTGCCATGAGCCAGAATCCATGTGAACATCTCTCCCTTTATTTCCCATGATTTGCCAAAGACAACACCATTTGGGAGAAAGTGTCTAAATGGAAGGGAATCGGCTTATGATAAAGGAGCAATGGAGCCAGTGCACAGACACACACTTGCACAAAAGAAATGCCAGAATAGTCAGTAGTATAAGTTTAAGGCAAAATCACAGCGGGGAGACAGTGGGGGCCCGGTAGTGGGAGTGGTATTAAGCGAGAATGCTGTAAATTTGAATGGCAGAAACAAAAGAAGACTGGATATCTTTCTGTAACGTTTGAAATCCAAGGCATTCAACGACATGTACTAAAAGTTATGCTCCCAGGTCTAACAGCGCTGGCAGCACAGCATGTGGCAGCACTCTCACGTCCATTGTCATTCCACTCTGATACCAGATGCAGCTCTTGACCTGTGATGGCGCCTGCGTACCAAGGCATTATCTTGCATCTTGAATGTGAACATTGTTAAGGAGAGAGCGATTGAAAGAGTGAGAGAGAGACAGGATGGGGTACTAAGGATCTGGGGATAATGAGAACACATCTGTGAAATTGAGCAGTGAAGGGGCTACAGTCAAGTTGAAGAGCGGTATCGATTAGAGGACAATCACCTTAGAAGTTTCAAGGACTCTCAGTCGGGAAGTTTAAACTTCATCCAAGTCATGCGCACTGACACACGGGAAGCTGGAGTTCATCTCAGTGATGGGGACGATATCATGGCGGCTTGAAATGAGCAGGTGTCCCAACCGTCTTCCATCTGCGCAATTCTGAGGAAATGTAAAACACCCTCCTCCTCCTCTCCTTATGCACCAATCCCTAAACGAGGGAGCTTGTTGTACCCCATTGTCTCAAAAGATCTCTTCACGCCCTAAACGCTTGCTCCGATTCATGGAGCCTCTGCAGAGCCTCAGGCTACCAGACTCTCCCGTGGATCCAGCTTTGGGTGTGCGAGTGAGCGGCAGACGGCAATCTTCACATTTCAAGTTGGACTTAAAACTTTCCTTGGAGAAGCTTATAGTCACAGCAGGCTTAGGTGGGCCTCCAACCACTCCTTGCCGTAGGGCCAAAACTGCTGCCAGAACTCCCATGACGCTCGGAATACTTCCTCTCTACCCTCCAACGGTTTGTTGAAGTGTTTGGTCAAGATGGGTTGAGTGTGTGGTCATGGTTCAGATTTGGAGCTTTGCATATTTCACTGTGGTGCGAAGAAATACCAAGAATGGTGGATTTGAGGATTGTGAAGTCACCGTTCGACAACCCCCAAGGTAACTTGCCATCCTGAGGAGGGTGGAAGTACCAGCCCATGTGCAACTGCTACATCTGCCTCTTTCATCTTCTTCCTTTCAGTTATTCGCTCGGGGAACTTTATTGTCTCACGTCAAGACTTTTCCCTCCGTGCTGGTGTCAGCAACAAAACCCTGATGATAAATGACAAGTGACGGTGAAACGCAACAAGGCATAGTGATGTATTGTTTGAGAGTTGGCATCTGCAGAGCACAGTTGGCATCTGCAGAGCACAAGCTGCCAGTGAGCTCCGATTGTTGGTTCCCAGTTCAGTCTTCATCGGGGCGTGAAGTTGCTGATGGGCCACCATGATGCTCATCAACCTGGTTAGCTACTATCCAACCATGAGGACAGCAGTTCTTCTTTTAGCTCTATACTGTATGTCTATATTAGCATCGAAGCACAGTGTATTTGCAAGTTCTAGCTTGCAAGTGTTTGTTTTTTGTTTTTTATGTCTTGTATCTATGGCATTTATTTATGTATTGGTTATTATTATTATTATTATTATTATCATTATTATTATTATTATTATTATTATTATTATTATTATTATTATTATTATTATTGGGGTTGTTATGATTATTATTACTGTCATTAGCGATTCATATTAATATTAGTATTGAATTTATTCATTTGAATTCTTTTGTCCAAAATATCCAAATACAGAGAGTCAGTTGAATGTGTTTAGTCAAGAAGAAATGAAAGAAACTGAAGGCTTTTACTTTGAAACCTGGACAGGAAGTGATGTAACTATCTGTAATGGTGACATTTACTTGGCAGATATGTCAATTCTGTCATTTGCTACTCTATTATAAAAAATTGTGTGATTGTGTGAGTCCCTTTTGTTGCCTACATGTGGGGCCGCTGTTGACTGCTGCCGCTGCCGCTGCTGCTGCTGCTGCTGCTGCTCCTGCTGCTGCTCTCTCTGGGCCAATGGTTCCATGCATTCGCCATCCACCCAATCACCTCCTGGCGACTCCACTGCTGTTAATGAATGTACCGCTTCACTCATTCAGGAAATTGCCCCTGAACATAATCCAACCAGTGATTCCATCTCCTACATAAAAAAAAGTGTTTGCTATTGCAGTTTAAATTGTGTAGGAAAGTCACCCCCCCTCCCCCCACCCTTCACTACCAGTGTCACATGTAAAAATATAATTATGGCGTACAAAGAGTCTTGGTAACAATGCAGCGAGAGAATAAAAAAAAACCAAAAAACAAGAGTGCTGGAATCACAGTGCAGAATGAGAACATCGCATTTGAAGGATAATAGCTGGAAAACAAACTCCATCTCCTCTCCGTGCGCCGTGTGGAGCCCTGATTGCCGTGGCACCGTAACTAACTGCCGGGGTTCAGCTACGCCTCAGGCCACCTATTACTGTTGACTTACAAACAGGCCCAGCCTATAAACATGTCAGCAGTTTGACACAAACATGGAAACAAGGTGGAAAAGATTAAAGTTTTTATTCCCCCCCCCCCACCCTCTGAATTACCTCACTGAATCACCGTGTTAATATAATGGCTGTGATTCATGCTCTCGCGGCCTTTGAAGGTATAATGTTTTTCCACAAGTGTAATTGAAAGTATAATGAGCGCTGAATTAATCTACTTCTCCCATCCACCCATTGCTCTCGCTCGCTGCTGCTGCTTCTTCAAGCATCGAAATTTCTGAGGCGCCGTGAATGCTTTTCTTTCTCCGTTCTGTTGTAGGCATCTTTCAATTCGTCTCTTTCATGCATGCCACATTAGCGATGCTGTAGCTGCTGCTGCTGTTGCTGCTGCTGCTGCTGCTGCTGCTGCTGCTGCTTCAGCCTGACCTCAGGTGTGGGCGCGCACAGCCCGAACGTGACAATGGGTTTGTTTTTGTTAAAGTTCTACAATTCCGAAGTTAGATTTGTTTTTCTATCAGGTCTAATTACACCGCTTGTCTCTCTGACACGCCGAGGTGCCACAAATAGTTCCCCTGTGTTTTTCAAAACAAGACGGCACGGCCTGTTGTAGCTCAGAGTGGCATTCTTCTAAGAAGAATCAGCTGATCTGAAGACTTGGAATGGGCAGAGTCATGCTCACCATTGCAGTAATTCATCCGGATACTTTCACACCTGCCTTTTTGTCCAAAAGACGTCCTCGAAACATTTGACTGTACCGTTGTTGATGACAATAGCATGTTAAAGGTGCAGTGTGTAAGATTTGGTGACATGTAGAGGTGAAGTTGCATGTTGTATCCATCACCTCATCCTCATGATGAACAGAACCTATGGTAGACTTCAGTTGTCATTAAAACTCAAAATATGTTGAGTATGTCCTCTCTGGGCTACTGTAAAAACATGGCGGCCCCCATAGAGAGGACCCGCTTCTCCTGTATATATACATTAATGCTCCCATTTAAGGGTAGCTGAAAATAATGGAATGGAAAAAGGTGATTATAAATGTATGGAAAAAGTCAGTATGTCATTGTTTTGTCACATTTCTAGAAGTAACAAAATTATTTAGGGGCCTTCTGGTTGCCAGTTGTGCTTCAGGCTTTGGGTTGCCCAACGGTAAACAGTCTGTCTGAGACTTTATGAAGATAGTTTTTACCACAGCAGCAACCACTGTCACTGCAGAGACATTCAATGTGTGCGGTCAAATAAACAGTTGGACTGTAAAAGGTGTGGGCAAATGGCAAAAACAAATCTTGGCTCAAATATCTGCTGCCTACATCGAACAGCCCACAAATATTGGCCGTTGCCCCCCCCCCCCCCCCCCCCCTTTTTCCCGTTTTT
>JAFBJT010111212.1:110865-133923 GCA_016785325.1 Chascanopsetta lugubris
AGACAGAGCACCTCCCCTCACCCCCCCTCTCTCTCTCTCTCTCTCTCTCTCTCTCTCTCTCTCTCTCTCTCTCCCCCCTCATGTTTTCTCGATCATCCCTGTATATATTAAAAATCCTGCCTCCATCATGTAGGTCATCACTCCCCCTCTTCTTCTCTCCCTCATCCATCTCTCTCATCCTCATTTCCTTCCTTTCCTTCTCCCTCACCCCTCCTCCTCCCTTGCGTGCTCACCTACTATATCATCTCTCGCTCTCCTCATTCATCCCTCCTTTCTGCTGCTTATCATTTTCCCTCATCCCCCCCTCTCTCTCTCCTCATCTCCTTGTTCCCTTGTGTCCTCATCCCACCCTGTCCTCTCCTTCCTCACTTCCTTCCTTTTGAATTGTATTACACTCGTCCTCATCTCGGGGCATCAGTCTTTTTATTCTCCCAAATTCCTCCTCCTCTCCTCCCTCCTTCCCTCTCTATGTGAAGATGCCACTCTCTGAATACCCACAATGCCTTGCTCTCCCCTCCTGTCGACTGTAATTCATTCTGAGTCAGTGATTTTTCTGCTGCGGGGCGAAACGCTGCCTCATAGCCCCGCCCACTCCACATCCCTCCCTCGCCCCTATTGGACGATTCAGGATCCACACGGGAGACGGGGGGCCAATGAGCGGGGCCTCCCAAGGGGGGGGGGCTTCTGTGGTACAGCAGGGTGGTCATGTGATGGAGGACAGATGGAGGGAGGAGGAGAGATGATGGAGAAGTGGCTTCAATATAATAACAGTATTCTGTGTCAATTCTTTATTTTTGCTTTATCTAATAAATTGTTTAAGCCCCAATTGTATGAATATTAGTATTTTCCTGCTTCATCAAGAATGAAAATACGCCTGTGAGCGAAGGACAAATACTTATATTAATATTTAACATGTTTTTGAATAATTATTAAAGTGTTAAAACATAAAGCTTTGAATTAAATGAAAATATGGAGAAACAAAAGCCATTGAAATTAACAACACTTGATAATATGAACCACATGTCACTGCCTGGTGATAGATGGGCGATAGGTTCAAGGGAAATGGAGAAAAAGATTTATTGATCGTTTGAATTTATTGCACAAAGATAAATCAGAAGACGAGTGGAGACGCTCCGACACTGAAATGTTTTTTTTGAGCTTCAGACATTTCTTAGACGAGAAGGTGAAATAGGTCAAAGAAGAAAACTTTGAAGTGATTATGTTATCCCACATATATACGTGTGTGTGTGTGTGTGTGCGTGCGCGCGCGCGCAGGTGTACTCTCTGGACAACCCAGACGCCTTCCACAGTTTCTACAGCCCCCATAAGACCCAGCTGAAGAACCCGGTGATGGAGCGACTGGCCGAGCAGCTGGCGACGCTCTGCGCCACCCTGAAGGAATATCCAGCTGTCAGATACCGAGGGTGAGCAGCAGGGGGCGCTGAGGGGGGGGGCACTGTGTATCACTTTAAAAATGTACATTTAAAGAAGAGAGGAAATAGGTCGTAACGTTTGTTTTTGTTTTCATTTTTATATCTGAGATTCCTCCCCTTTTGAATCCACCTTTGTCCATTTGTCTGGATTTGATCGTCCTCTCTCTCCCTCTCTCTCTCTCTCCGTCTCTCTCTCTATCTCTCTCTCTCAGTGAGTACAAAGATAACGCCACTCTGGCTCAGCTGGTTCAGGACAAACTCGACGCCTACAAGGCCGACGACCCGACCATGGGAGAGGTGAGAGGTCGTCTAGTTTCCAAGCATTAGGAGTGACGAGGTGTGTGTGTGTGTGTGTGTGTGTGTGTGTGGGTAGGTACATGGAGTATATGTACTCTGTTTGTATTTCTGTGTGTGTATATGCCAATGGACTACAAGTGTGTGTGTGTGTTCCTGCATATCTGTATACATGTTTTATGTATTTTAAAATCATAAGTTTATCTATATATTTGTATATATGTGTATTTGTATTTCTACTACTCGTGCATATGTAGATTTATATATTTAGAAACCACACGTGTGTGTGTGTGTGTGTGTGTGTGTGTGTGTAGGGTCCAGATAAGGCTCGCTCACAGCTGATCATCCTGGACCGGGCGTTCGATCCCGTCTCACCCGTCCTGCACGAGCTCACCTTCCAGGCCATGGGCTACGACCTGCTGCCCATCGAGAACGACGTGTACAAGTACGGAACACGACGACACAAACATCATATAATATAAAATAAATATATCAGACCCCAGAATGAAACATTGTTGTGCGTATTTAACTTTTTTTTTTTTTTCAGGTACGAGACGAGCGGCATCGGAGACTCGCGTGAGAAGGAGGTTCTGCTGCACGAGGACGACGACCTGTGGGTCAGTCTCAGACACAAACACATCGCCGAGGTCTCCCAGTGAGTAGCAGTGCTTTGTTTACGCGCCTGAGCACCACGACTGCATTTTCAAAATAAAACCACAGGAAGTGGTTTATCTCATGCGCTCGTCCCTTTGTGACTCAGGGAGGTGACGCGTCAACTGAAGGACTTCTCCGCCAGCAAGAGGATGAACACCGGAGAGAAGGTGGAGGGTTCAACGCTAGTTTGATTTATTAAGAAAAATGAATATTGACCTGCTGTTTGAATTCATGTGGGTCTTTTAATTTGAAATGTCTCGTCTTTCTCTCTCAGACCACGATGAGGGATCTGTCCCAGATGCTGAAGAAGATGCCTCAGTACCAGAAGGAGCTCAGCAAGGTGTGTGTTGTTGTAAAGTGTGTGTGTGTGTGTGTGAGAGAGATTGTGCTGACGGTGCACTTTTTGTCGGTGCAGTACTCCACTCACCTGCAGCTGGCTGAGGACTGTATGAAACACTACCAGGGGACGGTGGACAAGCTGTGTCGCGTGGAACAGGTCAGCCACATGTTTGTGATCGCACCGACCCGCAGAGTCTCATTCGAACGAACTTTATTGTCCTAACGACTCGAGCTGCGCGTCTGCAGGATCTGGCCATGGGCACGGACGCCGAGGGCGAGAAGATCAAGGACCCGATGAGGGCCATCGTCCCCATCCTGCTGGACGCCAACGTCAGCACGCACGACAAGATCCGCA
The DNA here is from genome assembly GCA_016785325.1 of Chascanopsetta lugubris. NCBI lineage: Eukaryota > Metazoa > Chordata > Actinopteri > Pleuronectiformes > Bothidae > Chascanopsetta > Chascanopsetta lugubris. The sequence goes on from JAFBJT010111212.1 coordinate 113,941, forward strand.
TCATCCTGCTCTACATCTTCCTCAAGAACGGTGAGAGCGATGATTCAGCTGTTCGTTCAAAGTCTGGACGTCAAAGTCTGAACGTCAGTTCTCACAAGGTTCAGGTTTTATGAGATGATCTCGGGGTCAACATTTCTATTGAAATGTATTTTTGGACAGGAAAGGCAATGATAGAAGTCAACTTATTAAATGTAAACAAGAGGCGACACATACAGTTTGTGTGTGTGTGTGTGTGTGTGTGTGTGTGTGTGTGTGCGCGCGCGCGCGCAGGCATCACGGAGGAGAACCTGAACAAGCTGATCCAACACGCTCAGATTCCTCCTGAGGACAGTGAGATCATCACCAACATGGCTCATCTGGGCGTCCCCATCATCACAGACGTGAGATCACTTCCTTCTCTCTCTCTCTCTCTCTCTCTCTCCCTCTCTCTCTCCTTCCTGTTCCCTTCGTTTCCTCCTCTTCACTCGTTCTCCCTCAAATGTCAAGTTTCCTTTTCTCTTCTTGAAAAATTCAACATCCAAGTGCATGAAAAGTAGAAAGTCTGACTGTTCACATCAGACATCAGAGCTTCTATCCACAGGATGATGATGAGGCTTGTTATTAGGGCAGTGTTTCTTGTTTTTATATATATATATATATATATATATATATTATATGGGTACATGGGTCTTTAAGTTGCTATGTGTGTATATTTGTATATATAGTATGTATATACATAAAGTTGTATATGATGCTTATGTTCATATGTGTAGATGTGATTATGTATATTTGTGACATATTTATTGTATTCACTAATATGATCAATAATTATTATAATCATTAGTAGTAGTAGTAGTAATTGTTTGTCTTTCTGCTGCAGCATCACAATTTCTTGTTAGGGGATAAACAGTTTTATTTTATTCTATAGAACAGAGTCATGTAGAATAGAGTCTAGTAGAGTTCAGTGCAGAAGCGTCGGCGTCATTTTCCTAATCACGTTGAATCACCTGATCTCTTGGCTCCGCCCCCCAGTCCACCTTGCGCCGAGGAAAGAAGCTGGACAGGAAGGAGCGTGTGAGCGAGCAGACCTATCAGCTGTCCCGCTGGACACCGCTGGTCAAGGACATCATGGAGGTTTGTTTACAGCCTCGTAGTATTTATAAAAGTATATCACTTGTTTATCATTCTGAAGTGTCTAATATTAATAGCTTTATTTTGAATATTTTTTGTATTATTCTGGGATGTCTGGGATGAATAGTATCCACCTGTCCATTTCTACGACAGCTCATAATTTAGCTCGAATGAAGTCTAATTCTATTATAAAGTATCATTTCTTATCCTGAGCCTGGATCGTATCGACCGTTAAGCTCCTAATTTATGCAAAGCCAATTCACCAATTGATTTCCTGTATTATGGACACATGCATGGTTGCTAGGAGACGGGTCAGGCAGGAGGCGGGTCCTCGGTTGTTGCGCCATATTTCTGTGCAACGGTATTTTGTTTTTGTGGCCTCGCAGGACGCCATCGATGACAAACTGGACACCAAGCACTACCCCTACATCTCCACCCGCTCCTCGGCCTCCTTCAGCACCACTGCAGTCAGGTACACAAACACTACACAACATTACACACACACACACACACAGTGTTGTATCATAGTGCATCAACCTCCTTTTTTATTGACCCGTGATGTTGGATCAATAGTCGTTTTGGAAGTGAAATGAGTCTGATGGATCAATAAGGTGACAAACACGGGGGCGGAGCTTTGGATCATTAAACCTCCGAATTCCAAATACTTATATTCTGCTTTATTTTGAAATGATTCATCAAACTAGACCTAAAATGAAATATTGTAATTAGTAATGTCAGTAAATGCACAATGACAAAAATATGAGTTGAGTAAAATAAACAAAGTGTCATGTTTTTAATTAATATACAAAGCATGGAATGAGTGATTTACAATCAATATAACAACAATAAATGTGTTGAATTTTAATTGAAGATTCAAATATAATTAATTCATTGAAATGTGTACAATTGCCTATAGGGGGCAGACTTGTGTGGGTGGGTGTAGATGGATGTATATGTGTATATATAGATATTGTTTATATATTGATTATATAGATGTGTGTGTGTGTGTATTAATCAATCAATCAATGAAAAACACATTTTGTGAATGAGTAGTTAAAGGTTATTGTATGAAATAAGTCAGTGAAGCTCTGTCCTCCGTCAGCGCTCGGTACGGACACTGGCACAAGAACAAGACCCCCGGCGAGTACCGCACCGGACCCCGCGTCATGGTCTTCATCATCGGGGGCGTGTCCTTCAGCGAGATGCGCTGCGCCTATGAGGTCACACAGGCCAATGGGAAATGGGAAGCCGTCATTGGTGAGTACCACCGTAGGGGGGCAGCACTGAGTGCGGGCGGAGGAGACGGAAGAGGGCGGGGTCAGTGAAGCCGCGTCCCGATTGAGGGTTGAGATGTTTGCAGAGGTCGGACCTGACGGCGTGAAGCTGGTCCGACCTTCACGTCCTCTGAAGGTCAAACAGGAAGTGGGACGCAGAAACAAAGATGGAGGGGGTGAAATGAACTAAAAGCACTTCAGATTTCTAATCTCGAGGTTAAATTCATTAACTGATAGTTGAGTTTTGAATGAAAATGAACGAAGTTTTATTTTGAAAATGGAGTATTAAAAGAAAGCAAATCAAGAGTTTAGATTTGTTTTATTCTGAAAATTGTGTTTTTAAGGAAATGGAATTAGGAGAGAAGACTGGTTTGATCCTGAAAAATGAACAGTTGAGATTTGTTTTATTTTGAAAACGGAGTTTCTTAAAGACAACAGTTTCAGTTTTATTTTGAAAATATGAAAAAAATATCAATGAGCAAGATATTTAAAGGTTGGTTTAAAGTAACATGTGGAGTCTTAATTTGAAATGAAGACACTCTGACTTTCTAATTCTTTTGCCGACTTTTGCAACTTTTTCCACTTTCATGCGCACAACAACAACAAAAAGTCATGTTTACACACGAGGAGCACAAAGTGTGTGAGGCTCCGGGCAGGGAGCTGCACAACAGCTGTTGTAACCTAGTGTGTGTAGCCCTGTGTGTTCTGTTCTGCCCTTTGTGTATTTCATGTCTCTGCAGCCAGTGTGTGTTGTTGTTGTTCTAACTGGAGGAAGTCTGTTGTTGTTACTGTTTGTTGTTGTTGCTCTGCTTCTGCTGTTGTCCTCTTCAAAATAATTGTCTTTAAATTTGCAGCCATGTCTTTTTCTGTCCGTTTTTTTCTTTCCAATGCCAAATGATGAATAAGTGTGTGTGTGTGTGTGTGTGTGTATCTGTGTGTGAGTGTGTGTGTGTGCGTTTTAACCCTTCTGTTTTGAATGGGCGGGTGAGTGGGGGTGGGTGAGTGGGGGGGTGGGGGGGCGTGGCATGTGCTGAGAGACGAGTGGTGAAGCCGCCTCTGTTCCTCCACAGGTTCCACCCACATGCTCACCCCCACCAAATTCTTATCGGACCTGCAGCACCCCGACTTCCGAGAGTCCACTAGGGTGTCCTTTGAGGACGCAGAGCCCTCAGACGAGTGAGGCAGAGACAGAGTGGGAGGGAGGGAGAGAGAGATCACACTGAACAAAGTAAAGGCAGCCGCTCAGTGAAGCCCTTTCTGAACCTCCACAGCACAAGGGCTTCCTCCTCCTCCTCCTCCTCCTCCTCCTCCTCCTCCTCCTCCTCTTCCTCCTCCTCCTCCTTCCTCTGAACACTCAGTCCTGTGTTGATGTGACACCACCCTCCTCCCTCCCTCCCTCCCTCCCTCCTTCCCTCCCATGTCCCTCAGGGATGGGCCCCCCCCGATCCCCCCCGCAGCGCATGGCCCGCTCCATCGCGTCTCACTTTGACAGTTAGCCAGTCAGAGCAAGAGATCCACCGAATCCAAATCTTGCCGAGTCGTGGATTGTAATGCTGCGGATCCTTTATTCCTAATCGGTATCTTTTTTATTATTGTCGGCCACTTTAAACATGAAAAATGATGTTTGAACATTAACACTTGAATATAATTTTAAAAATTTACTTAAATAATGATTCAATTCAATGATATGGCAAATAACACATTTATAATTGTAAAATGGATAATAGTAAAATAAGCATACAAATACTTGAATAAAGGTCAATATGTACTCGAATACATTTGACTTCATTCTGTCAGTCCTCTGCCTGCCACTAGAGGGAGCCAGAGTAACACTTGGTGCTGCCACAAGTGATCAATGAATTATTATATCTTATAAATAATCAGTGAAATAATGGAATAACAAAGAAGGCGGGTTTACAAAGTATTGATTTGTGGATTATATTCTCAGTATTTGAAGTGACCTCGGTGTGTTTTCACAAACAAACCTGCCTTTGATATTTAGCGGTCATGCCTGTGGGGGTCGCGACCCCATCCCTGCTGCCTCTTCCTGTCATCTCAGCCAGGTGGATTAAATCGCCCCCCCCTCCACCACCACCCAACGGCCCCTTGAGCCCGTTGACCACTCACCTCAGATTTAATCTCCACGCTGCCCCACCACCACCAAACCATTCCCTCTCACTTACATTTATTCTTTTTTACCCCGATTCACTTATTTTTTGCCCTAATTCACTTATTTTCGCCCTAATTCACTTTTGCAAAGACAATCCGCCTGATCCATCTCTTTCAGGACGGTCCCTTAATGAACTTGACCCTTGAATGTAAAACTGACCTTTGATTTCTGTATTTTGTTCTCCACCCCTCTGACTCCCATCGTCCTCCTCACTGTGTCTCGGCGCCCCCTACATGCTCACATGGCTCATGGCTCGTCTGCAGAGGGTTGTTGGATCTAATACGTACCGAGCAGATCGATTCCCCTTGTCTCTCTGCTGACTCAGTCTGAGAATGTAGCATCAGTGAACCTGATACGCTTTAGCAAAAACACTCATCCATATAGATTTGTATTTGTATTTACTGAGACTCAAACACAGACGCTCACAGAGGAATCTGACAACATTGAGTTTCATCTCTTTCCCGATGCAGCCCCCCCAACATTCCTGATTTTATTTCAATCCAAATAAAATATAAATATAGGAAAATGCCCAATCTCAAGTTCCTATATTTACTAAGATGTTCAAATTGCCTGCATCCTCCCCAGATCCACGGCCATGCTAAGATCCCATTGGCCCCTCTATGCCCCGCCCCCTTCACGCCATCTGACCTCGTCCATCTCATCCCCGACTAATCAGCTAAAGCGATATCCCTCACAAACCACACTGATGGTTTTATGGTCTGGCAGTATGACTCCGCCCCCACATACTGCCACGTTCAGCTCCTCCTGAGCAAAATGGCCATCACCTACTAAACAACTCTTTATTTTTGCTCCAAACCTCAACATCTGCAGTACTAGTAGTAGTAGTAGTACTTGTAGTAGTAGTAGTACTCGTAGTATTTGTAGTAGTAGTAGCTTTGGTGGCGTGTTGTGTTTCACGAAGCTGTGTGTTTGGGGGAAAGGCCTGAGAAGCAGGTGAGGCCACGCCCACACTGACCTCTGTGACCCCACACTGACAAACCCCGCCCAGCCCCCCAACCATCACCATAACAACCACAGATGGCCCCGCCTCCTTCTCTCCTGGCCCCGACACGCTGTGTCTTAGTTTAGGGGTTGCAACTAATGGAGGATGTCGAAAGAACACGGGTTTCTGTAACCCCGCCCCTTATTGTGGTTTGCCTAGCAACACGGTCCAAATTTCACATGAATAGAAGTTACATTTTAGACTAAAGGGTTTCTATTTCTACTCAAACCAAATTTGAATAAAGTAAGAAACATCGCATATGAATTTATATTTTTTTATGATTTAAAATGTAATCACCAGACACCACCTTGTGGTCACTTTAAGAATTACAGCCAGTCACTTGATTGTTTATTCTGGATCTTTTGAGAATTAGATTTGCACCATTTGTATTTATGTTGAGCTGTTAGACATCAGACAACATTAATTAACAGAGAACTGTCAATCAACATCGCTTCCATGAGCCGAGCTTGGTGGCGTTGGGATCGAGGCCTGATCCCCCCCCCAGACGCATCCTCTGCTGGTCTCAACCCCCGAGTCTGAGCCGCAGATCCTGGTTCCAATTTAGTCTGAACTGCAACGAGTTTCGACCCAAACCGTGAGAAAAACACGCAGCTTTGCCACAGAAACAAACCCGAGTCGGAGAATCTATTGAAGGTGGATGTCGAACAGGTGCAGAACGGGAGTAAATCAAATGTCCCAGCATCCAAACCACAACAACTACCTCCTGTTTTCTAATTGGTTCGAATTGAGAATTGGCAGCAAACGTTTGCTTTATTCCACTCGGCACCTTTCAAAGTGTTGAACTTGTGTGAAACGTGTCTCCAGCTGTCAATCCCTCGTCTTTACTGCAGTTCGAGCTTCACACTCTCATCCATGTGAACGGACCGTTCACTCTGGGATTCCTGCCTCCGTCTCTGCTCCTCGATATTCTCTGTTTTATTGTTTCTGTGTCTCTCAGCTTTCTGCATGCTCTTTGATTAATCAACGGTCACATGCACATTTGTCTAACACCTGATTGGCTGCGCTGCGTAGAGAGGTTTTGGTGTGGTTTACCTTTATTTTTACTTTTTTAAATTTCATTTTGAAGCCCCGCCTGCCACTTCCTGCCTCACACGGTCATTTCAGTTGTGTGGTGCCATCACTGATCTCTCATAACATGTGGCTGCATGACGATGAGCTCATCAGTCTGTATCAGCTCTGGTTGCTAAGTGATTAGTAACAATAATAATAATAATAATAATAGTAACAGAGTGCTGGTGGATGATGTTTACAAAATGTTTTTTCCGTAAAGACGCTTCTCTCCGCTGAATGTCAATGTGGGATTCTTCAATGAAATAGAATTCTTAAAATGAGCTCGGGAGCAAATATCATTTTATTCATGTTTACTTCAGTCGTCATTTGCAAGATGAATATATTTAACCGTCTCAAAACATTGGTGTGCGCCTTAACCTCGAGTATTTGCATCACTTCTTTTCAAAGTAAAAGCGTCAGGGCATTTTGACTTGTTGACTAATCTATCACTCGATGTTGACGTCTCATGTAAACATTCAAAGAGCCCATTGGCTTTCAGGTGAGAGAGGTGAAGATGGACTCACTCCCTCAGCACTCTGTTCTTTCGAGTTCTGTCCTAAATCTAAAGCAGAGATAATCATCTCGGTCACGCTATTCAGATGAAAACCCCCAAATTTGGACATATGAGTTTTTATCACCATGTCCACACTCGTCATATCTCTAGTTTTGGGGGATTTCTTTGCCTTTGAAGAGTCGAATTAATCCTGTGTCAGATGAAGTCGGACTCAGTTTTGGAATCTAACCTGCAGAATGAAATGTAAGGCTTCCATAGCAAGAGCTGAAAACACATTTTTAAAAAATCACCCGATGGTTCCTAAAGGTGCAGATCTAACTCTTCTGTGTGTGTGTGTGTGTGTGTGTGTGTGTGTGTGTGTGTGTCTCTCCAGGCTCCACCCACATCTTCACGCCCACCAGCCTGCTGGAGCAGCTCAAGACCATGAACAAACCAGACGAGGAAGTGACGAGCTAAAATCCTCCAATAGCATCTCTCTCTATCTCTGTGTCCACCTCTTAAACCCCGCCCACTATCCTTTCCTTTCCCCCCTCTCCAAACACTGTTCACTAATTGTGTCTGCATCCTGCTTGAAAATGAAAACGTCTTAGATGATTTAAAAAGAAATTTAAAAAAATAATAATAAATGTATCAAAGAATAAAACTGTTGCAAGTATTCTCATGTTTTACAAACGGATGCAACAAAACAACAAAAGTCCGTTGGGACTCGAGAAGTTCCAGATGTTAATGAGCGTCTTCTGCCGTCAAAGCCCTGGAATGTGTAAAGGTGTAAACACTGGATCTGCTTCTTGAATCCTCGGGTGGAGGAGGGAGGCCAGAGTCACAAATGCAATATAAATATTGAATATGTAAATGACCTATGATTTGCCCCGCCCCCTCTGCTCTTTCGGAGATGTGCATACGGAGTTGCATGCTTGTGTTGGACCGTGGTCGTGTTTGTAAAGTGTGGATGTTCCGGGTTCTGAGTTCCAGCTTATTTCCCAAAGACGCTGAGCTTCGATGCTGCGCTGAAACTGCTTTGTTTTGAGTATTAAAGGGGCATTGCGCCAGATCTTTTCAACCCTTTGAACCACTCAAACTAAACCAGTCGCTCAAATGTGTAACTGTGCCATGGCTGCGAGGGTTAATGTGGAGGCCTTCTGAAACAAACGATTCCACAACGGTAAAGAGTTTCTGGAGTTAAACTTTTGAACTTTGGCTTCCAAAACCGAACCAGTCCGTCCTCGTGTCCGTCTCCGTAATTGTGCAGTTAAAGGTTTAAGGGTTAAAGTTTTGAAACCAACGTGTTCACGAGGTCAAGAGTTTCTCGCCGGCAACAGTTTAATACGCAAAACAAAGTTGCGAGTTTCGGTTCAGTATTAAATTCATCAAAGTGATGAAAAGAGGCGGAGCTCCGGGGATCATCCCTCCTCCACCCGCTCACACCTGAATACTCCCCCTCCACCACCTCGTTTCCTTTTTGCAAAGGAGCCACTTCCTGTTTTGATGTCTAAGGGCCGCTGCTTGCTATTCTATATTTAAAAAATGATACTAATAATAATAATAATAAAGTTACAAAGTTGGCCAGTTGTACTTCAGTATTGTATCCTGTCAGATTCTCATTAGTTGAGGTTTCATTGCACGGAGTGGTGTTGTTGTATAATAACAGATATGTTGCTGTTTTAGCGTCTCACTGTCGACTGGTGATTTTTTTGTGACGTCGTGATTTTATTTGACTTCAAAACTACAAATGTGAAGCCGCTGTTTGTGATGTTTTAGCCGTAGCTCTTTTTCTGTATTTTCCTGGTGAAACCATCCCATAATGAATGGCTTTGCAAAAAAAACGACAAAAAACCCCGCCCCCTTTTTTTCATTTCTTTCACTCCTCCTGGCCAAACCACATGTTTATTGCACTACTGCATTTCCTGTGATGCAAGCTGATGCGTAACTTTTTCTCGGTTGTAATTTGCTGTTGTATAGTTTCCTCTAAATCCACTGATTTCTATCTGGATTATTTATCAGATCTCAAAAGAAAAAGAAAACTTTGAGACGTTTGTTTGTCCGGAAACTGTTCAATTTATTGAAATTGTTTGTTTTCCCGTGTTGAAGCACAAACAATACTTCCATGTGAACCTAGTAAATATATATATGTACCAAGGCTGTCAAATAAATTGGCTTCCATTACATTGAAATATTGGCCCTTTTTTTTTTGTTTACCTTCCACAAAGTCAAAATCTATTCAATCAAAAACTCTAAAAACGATTAAAAAATATCTAGACATACAAACAGAGAAAATAGATTTTTTGGAAAACCATTTTACTTACATGTTGAAGATACTATGATTCAAAGCCTCGTGTAAACGTTAAGATATCTACATATGTTAAATCTACAATACAAACTACAAGAAATGGTCGCATGATCGTTAAAAAATATAAACAACATAAATGTAATATATTGATAAAAAATACTCAATTTGAGTATTGTCCCCAAAAATGCTTTAACTTCTCTTTTTTTAAATCATATTGATTTAAAGAATATTTTAATTCAATATGATCGACTGCTTTCACACAGCTTTTCAAAATAAAATAACAGACAACATGAATTCAAGATCTCAGACTTCAAATGTTGACACACATTTTTAAATTAGGTCTGAGATGAAGACAAGCCTGCAAAATGTAAATCAACGTTTGGTTACATTATAAAACGTGTTGATAAACTGACTGGACAATGGCGTAGCTAGTCATTAGCCTAGCGTTAGCTTTCCGCGTCTAAACATCCATAATCCTAATGTACTGACTTATTATTAGTTTTTTTAAACCATAGCCTTCAGAACACCACATGACTTTGGCACAGGGTTGTTCTGCCGAGTCATCATTTATTCGCTCAGCTCAGTGGTCCGACTGCCGCCCGCTGGACTGACTCAGCCAGTTCTGGTAGCGCAGACCCGACGCCAGCGAGCTCGCCATGTGCGCCGACGTGTCCCTCATCTGGCGAGCGGCTCTGATGGCGCGGTCCAGCGCCCCGTCAATGGAGCACAGGTCGTCGGCGGACTGATAGCGCCGCCCTCTCCTCTTCCTCCGCCCCTCCCCTCTGTGACCTTTGGCCTCGGGGGCGGAGCATGTGCTCCTGGTGGGAGGAGACACTGGTTGTTGCCGGGCGGATGAGCTCGGGACTGTGTTACAGGAGTGTTACTTACAGGAAGTGAGGGTGTATTTGAAGGCATGATAGGGATGAAGACACTGCCCTCCTCTCCACCTGGTCCAGGGACTTGGTTGATTGACAGCTTGTGTGTCTGCGACAGTCTGAGAGACAGAGGAGGTCAAAGGTCAACTCTGTGCATGTCACTGGGGGCGGAACGTGCAAGATGTGCGGTCCACCTGTTGTAGGGCTGTTGTACGTAGAGAGGAAGCCACAGAGAGGACAGTGGTGGGAGGAGGTGGACTCACTACTGCCGCCCGCTGGCCCTGGTGGCACATCACAAACCAGTCATAAAAAAAGCGAGCGCGCCGGGTCCTCGTCAATCAGATCAAGAGGTGGCGAAGGAGGGATTCAAACCTGCGGACCGTCGAGATAAACACTCGCCACAGTGAGCGGGACTTTGATTCTTGGTGGCGTCGGGTTCGTCTGCCGCCACGCGTAATCGCACAGGCGGGGAGGGAGGCTGCCCTGGAGGACGAGACGGGGGTTAGGGAGTTCTACACCTTATCGATGGTACTTGTTGTTGTTGTTGTGGTGGTGCAGGGACACGTGTTCTCACTAGTTTGTGTCCTCCTGTTCTTGTTTGTGTGCGAGGAGGTTTGAGTGCATCGTGATCTCTGAGGAGTGGACTGTGATTCAGGAGCCTCGGGTTCTGACACTGACAAAGACATTAAGAGTCAAAGTAGTCTTTTTTTTCTCTTGGTCTCCAAGGTAAACTGGTTAAACGTACTGGTTTGTGGCGGATGTGCGTCCACGACGACGGGCGACCTGGCGGTTTGCCTCAGCACAAACTCCCCCACCCCCTCCACTGTCGCTCCCTCACCGTTGGTCTCACTCGGGTGTCTCTCCTCCAATCTGAGAAAAGACGCGACGGGGCTTTGAAAGTTCTGGCCCGGGGTCGTTAACCTGGAGGAGGATACTAAATGACGAACCTGACGTGAGGAGTGGAGGTGTAGAGGCGAGTGTGGAGGTCCTGAGTTGAAGGAGGTGCACGTGAGGAGGGGCTGAGGGGTTTCGAGGCTCTGGCGAAGTTTCCCAGTCGGTGCTCTAGTCGGCAGACCTCGGCCTGCAGGGACTGGAGGGCACTGCAGGAAAGGAAACATTAAAAACAGTCAAATCAGTTATAATACAAGTACAAACACTTCAGAGGCACTGCACTCCAAGCATTTTGAGCCAGCGGAGTTAGAAACACACACACTTAGTTTTAGAAAGTCTTGCAGCAGCAAATCACGCAGCTAAAAACAAAGTTCCTCCAAATGTGTAACCACATTCAACAACAGCAGATTCTGCAATGAAATACAACATGAAGCGCTTCTTACAATTCATGCTGACATTGCAGATTTGCACAAACACATCTGTAGTTTTTTTAAATGTTTAATATTAAATATTCCACATCCTATTCACTACGCAAATCTACAAAGAAGTAAAAATGTCTTCATTTTTTGTAAATTGTATATTTATATATTTGACATTTTCCCTGTGGAACATTCTGGACTCAAACTGTGGACAGAGTCTATCAGATTAGTAGTAAACCTGACTGTGTGTTGGCAGTCGTTGCCGTGGTCACTCACGTTTGATTGGCCACCACCCGAGATCCCAGATCTCTGAGGGGATCGCCATGGTGAGGGGGCAGCGCAGCCGGGGGGGAGGAGCTAAGGTGGGAGCTGTGCAGGGAGTGGTTGGACTCTGTGCACGAGTCGCTCTGTGTGTCTTCGGACGCGGTGGGAGCTGAGGGGGAGGAAGTGGGCGCATGCTGTGGTGAGTACAAACATGGCGGTCCAAAATGGCGGCCTCCATCGAGGGCTCACTCTGAGATCAACATCATTATCTTGTATCTAATATCGAATGGATGAATCGGACCCACGGGACAGAGCTTATTGACTCACTGCTGTCACTGTCCCGTCTGGCTCCGCCCTCGTCCCTGGCTCTCTCTCTCTGGGCGACCCAGCGCTGGGGCGAGCAGAAGAAGGCGTGTCTCCTCTGTCGACCTCGGCTCCACTGGTCGGGGACGAGGAGCTGAGGCGCTTCTCCGGAGTTCGCCGGCGGCGGCGAGGACGAAGCGGACGAGGGCGAGACTGACGGAGGGTTCCTGGTGTCCGCGTCCTCCTGGACCAAATCACTATGGCAACAAGGACGATTGTTGTTGTTTTTTAAACAGACAAAATATCACTAAAAAAAAAACCAATATGCTGTGTTCTTCTTGCAGCGTTGGACGACCCTCACCCCTGCGACGCCCTCTGGTGGCCGGGGCTGGCAGCTGCCTCCGGAGTCAGGTTGCTCATTGAGCCCACGAACCCACTGTCGGTCCCTGGGGAGGTGATCCCATCCTGCAGAGCACAACACACAGATTCTCCTCCAGTCCTATCACTTTGTCCAGTGTAAATACAGAGGTCGCAACAAACCTGAGAAAAGTTCCTCTTCCTCGGATCCGGTGCCGGGTTTTCTCCCAGGCTGCTCTGGCTGCTGCCGTGGTGGAAGCCCCTGCTCGCCGTCCTCACGCCGGCGCTGGGGGGGGATCCACTGAGGGAACTGGACTGGCTGACGACAGGAGGGACTTGATGGTGAGATCCAGGATTCCTGTCCACGCCGCCGGAAGTGAAACGAGAGAGTCAGTGCCTTTCTTCTTTGTTTTGCCACAGAGCAGCTAATGAAACTCTGACTCGCCTCTGTGGAGGAACGTCCATGTTTTTCGATCTCGGTGTCTCCGTCTCTTCGTCCCCAGGCCTCATGTGCGTCTCTGAAGGAGCTGAGAAGAAGTTCTCGTCCCGGAGGCTGTACTCGAATGTTCTGGGGAGATCCTGGAAGCTTTGATAGCTGAAGAGAGAGAGAGAGAGAGAGAGAGAGAGAACGGGTAAGAGAATCTCCGAGAACCACTTGGTTATTGTTTGATTTGAAAGATCATGGCTCACTAGTCTGTGAGGTCTTCCTCCTCGTGTCCAGTCCCAGAGTTGAGGTACATAAAGTCCAGAGAAGCCTCTTTATCGAAATACTCCTCACTGGCCGAGTCCAGTTCCAGCTCTGCTGCTGGTCCTCGGTCCACCAGCAGGGGCAGTAGAGGGCTCTGGAAAATCAAGTAACAGTAGTAATTTTCATTCCTCAAAAAATAAATAAATAGATACATGAATGAATAATATTAGTAAAAATGGATGTACATAAATATTAGTCATCATAATAATATGAAATGCAGATACATTTGTCTTTTAGAGTTTGGAGATGCAGTTAATTGCAATTTCAAACAGATTTCATTTTCCAGTGTCAATGTAAGACAAATGTAAGACAGTTTAGAGATTAATTTAGACCCTTTAAATACTCCTTAAAATCCGTTAATTCCAATCTAGCGATTCAATGGCCCTAAAGACTGATTCAAGATTCACAAAGTGTCGACAGCCTGCATTCGACCTTGCAGGAACCTGAACGGAACCACATTTGCATAACAAACGGATGGGGGTGGTACCTGGGGCAGGCTCCGAGTCTCTGCCCCCTCTGAGGGGGCAGACGTGGGGGTGGGTCGAGGGGGCGGAGAGGGCGGAGGCTCACAGACGGGCTCTTCCTGCCGCATCTGCTCCACCCGCTCCTTCATCTCGTCCATGCGACACTCGCACTGAAAGATCAGCCCCTCCACCTCGCTGACACACACACACACATTCAGATCAACACACTGACATGTACAAGTCAATGATGAGATTGAATAATAAATAAATGTATTTGTATGGGAGGTGATTCTCACCGTTGGGGGTCAAAGTCTCCGAGCTCTTCGCCTCGCCACTGCCTGAGTCTGTGCTCGTCCCTCTCAAACAGGTAGGCGTTCTCTAAAGACCTGAGCTCCTTGTTGAGGTGCGAGAGCCCCTAGTGGACAAAATCAGTTTACTCGTTAGGAGATGGATTTTTCATTTCAAAAATGTTCATGAATATCAAGTTCTAATTTAAATCCCAGTGAGCAAATGAAGTGGGAAGGATGAATGAACTTACGTCCATCTGTTCAGAGGCTGTGAGCTGCTTGTTCTTCAATAGATCGTGAAACGTCTGCAGCTGCATGGAAAATAAAACAAACCTTTAATGAATGATTGCGTCATCCATGAAAACACATAATGATTGATTAGTGTTGATTGACTGACTGACCTGCTGGATGAACTTGTCAGCGTGATGGTAGAGGGTCTCAGACAGCTGCTGTCCCGCACTGGGGCCTGGGCACACAAGTGTGACGTATGAACGCCCGTGTTTTATTTTGAAGGAGTAAACCAGCAGAGGTGCGGGACTCACTCTGAGGAGGAGGAAGAGGCTGATCTCTGGATGACGAGGAGCTGATCTCCGCCTGCTGAGCATGAGCGAAGCCCAGGCTCGTGATCTGTGAGGCGTCACGGCTCAGACTGGACGACAACATGAGGTGAGGTCTCGGAGGGTCCGAGTAAAGGTTTATCTGGAGAGGAATAAACAGTTGCATCAGATGCCTGACATTTAAAGGGGCAGTGTGCAGGATCCAACGACCTCCGACCTTTGCTGTCAGACGCAGATGATCAATGGTGTTTTTGGCCTCGGCGTTCTCCAGCAGCAGTCGCTGGTGGGCCTCCTGCCGCGAGAGGAGAGAGGGAAGGGGTCGAATTCACTCAGGTAAAACAAAACGCAACCCTCTGGTTACCTTGGTTACCATGATTATTATTATGTTTTTGTGTCATCTATAACGTTCTCCAGTTCATGAACCTTTCATTTCACTTCCGTTT
Source organism: Chascanopsetta lugubris (assembly GCA_016785325.1). Classification (NCBI taxonomy): domain Eukaryota; kingdom Metazoa; phylum Chordata; class Actinopteri; order Pleuronectiformes; family Bothidae; genus Chascanopsetta; species Chascanopsetta lugubris. Next base: position 128,978 of record JAFBJT010111212.1, read on the forward strand.
CCTGTCTTCCCTGTCCTGACTGGTTTAGTGTGGTGTTGCTATGGAAACAGGGAGGTGACAGATGCTCTGTTGCCACATTAGGGAGCGAAACGAATGAGACTTGCTTTCAAAACACTAGGGCTCAAATTTGACAATGAAAGTTGGAACTTCTCTTAACATAAATGAATTGTATTAAGGAACTGAGCATTCATTATACTTTTTCAAGTTAAAGGTGAAGTGTGCAAGATTTCAGTCATTTCTGTCACTTCAAAAAATATGACAAAACAATTATATACCAAGATTTTCATGACTTTATAATCAGCTAAATGTACCTTATCTTCCATTATACCTGAAGGAGTACGTTAATGTATATTTACATGAGGAGCGGGTCCTTTCTACGGAGGCCGCCATGTTTTTTACACCAGTAAAAGTCGACGTGTTAAACATCTTTTGAGATTTAACGACAACTGACGTCGAGAGGTCACCAAATCTTACACACTGCACCTTTAAAGACTTACAAGCAGGATTTGATCGGTTTGCGCATCCTCTTTTTTTTGTTTGCCCTCTTTGCATATATTTTCATGAGCGCGAAATCATCTAAAAATAAGACCCTTAATCTGAGGCCTTCGTATCTCTAGATATAGACGGACCCTCATCCACTCCATGTTACGTGTCTCAGTACCTGAAGCTGTTCCACCAGTGAGATGGCCTGCTCTTTGGATCTGAACTCCTTGGGCACCGCTGAAATGTCAGGCGATCCCTCGGTGGTGTTCAGCAGCACCGCCTTCACGATATCGGCCGGGGACATGAAGGTGGCGGGGGTCTCGGAGAACAGCGGCTCCCCCCCGATGGAGTGTCTGCTGATGGGCGGCTTGTAAACGTCTTTGGGGAGACGGACCCGGGGCTCCACCTTGGAGAAGTCGGGCGTGCAGCGAGCCAGAGCGTGCGAGGCTCTGGACTCCTCCGAGGTCCTGCTCTTGGGTCTGGGTTTTACGTTTGTGGGCGGAGCTCTGACGCCGTTACTCCTCCCTGCTCCGCCCCGGGTTTCTTCTGCGGCTTCGTCTCCGTCACTCTCCTCCTCTGTCATGTCCATGTTGAGTTCTGCCTTTCTCTGCTTCACCTCCGCTTTCATGTAAGTGATTGTGCCGCCGCCTGTCATAGACAAAGAAGACCTTTCCCTTTAAAGCTTAGCATCAAAGGCACAGAGATGCATTATTTCAAAGGCAATAGAATCAACATCCAACGCAATTAAGAATATGATTTACTGTCGGCTACAAGATCGTTCTTTCAATCCATCATCTATTGTTTATTTCTGGTCCTGGTTCAATTCATCTTTAATATCATTTCGACAAAATAAGGAATAAAAGTCACCTGTGGTCTCTGAACTCATCCAGGCACAGTTTGAGTCTGAACCATCTCCTGTTGTGGTCGAGACCCGGTTTGGAGGTCGAGCAGAATCATGGCTACTAGAGCCTTTGACGCGGAGCGAGCTCAACAGAGCCAGGCTGAGTTTGGGTTTGATCTAACCAGGATCATCCAGATGATGAGGTCACTTTACTGCTCTTTGGCTCAGCTCCTGAAACAAACACAAGTCCCACTTATTTAGCTCTGAAATATATTTACATGACGACTCCTGTTTCTCCAAATGGCTGCATCATAGTAAAGAACCAACGATATCAATGATGTGTTCAAACAAGAAAGGTTATTATTTAAAGGAACAAATAAATCTAAGGCTCAAAAGTCAAATATGAATAATTCTGTCAAAAGGTTTTTGAACAAATAAAACAATTGTCATTACCATTAGTGAAATATATTAGAATAAATATATTGGGGGGAAAAATTATTATATATATACATTTGAGAGATTTTCTCTTTTTTTTAGCATCTCAGAAAACCTTTTGAAAGATTGGAAACATCTGGATCGTTCCATCTCTCACTCTTCATGTTGTCTCGTCTGTGCAGGAAAAGACTCCGCCTCCCGTGACTCCGCCTCCTGCTACGCTGGATTCCTGCTGTCTGATGGAAGCGGTGAGTCCCTGAGCGCCATCGGCCAATTTCCTGTCATGAAGGTAACGACAGATTTGATGTTTTTTAATTGCACATAAATTAAAGGTGCAGTGTGTAAGAGTTGGTGACATCTAGAGGCGAAGTTGTCTCTATCACCTCAGCTCAGTCGTCAAAAAAACTCAATAGATGTTTGGTATGTCCTCTCTGGGCTACTGTAAAAACATGGCGGCCCCCATAGAGAGGACCCATGCCTCATGTAAATATACATTAATGAGCTCATTTAAGTGGAATGAGAAAATTACATTTCGCAGATTAGAAAAGTGATAAAAATGACCTGAATCTTACACACAGAACCTTTAACCTTTTGTTCTTTTTTATTATAAAACCGTTTCACATCATGTGACTGACTTATTACTTTCATTTCCAAATAAATAATAAAATCCCTCCTCTCCTGACCCTCACAGGCTCCTGTCTGGACCCCGGTCCCACCAACTGCACCAGGGACCAGAGGTACGTTGGTTCGCGCCCCGTGTGGATTTCAGATGACTGTAGGTTGCACATGACTCAAGAGTAACATTTGTTCTGGTGGTCTGTTAAAATTGTTTTATTTGGATCAAAATGTCCATAGTGATGCATGAGGGTTAAAATAATGGTTTAATGGTAGAATTATATATAAGTGTTTTATAAGTATAAGTGTTTTGAGAAAAAAAAATATATAAGTGTTTTGTATTAGTGAAAATGTTTATAAGTGTTTTTATAGGAGTTCGAGTAAACAGTTGAGTTAATTGGTTCAACTCTGAATTTGTCGACTACAAACAAGACCATGGTGAGAAGAATGTGCTGCTACGAGACATGTGACTTGTTGAAGACAACTGGATTTACGGAGGAGGAGGAGACGACAAGCTCTGAAGGAAATCAAAGCCTGAATTAATAAACTAAACTCTAATAAGAATAAATGACTCACGTGTTGCTCTACTCATGCTCCCTGTCCATTAGGAATTATATGGGTTTATCTCGACTGCCAGATGGGGGGTAAGATGAGTGGGAGGGGGGCGGGACTTAAGCTGCACTAAAGCCTTGCTCCACTGATTGTAAAAGGACAATGAAGGATACGAAGCCAAGCTCCGCCTCTAACACAGACAGTAGGGCTTTAAATATATATGTGTGTAACATTAAGAGGCAACAGATGATGAATTAGAATTTAACAAATCTGGGTCAAAAATCACAGGTAAAATTTTATTTGGCATTTTCACATTTCAAAAACATTCATACATTTAAAACATGGAAACAATACTCATCATGAGACATGTGCATTTGTTCAGAAGTGGTAAAAATAACATTATAAAGTTATTACCTTTGATCACTAAAGGCACAGTCAGCAGGATGTAATGACAGTTACTTGGAACATTTTCATTTCATCAGGATTTTCCCTTAAAGGTGCCGTGTGTACGATTTTGGTCTGTTTTGTCACTTCTAAAAATATTACAAAACAATTACACACTGACATTTTCATGAATTTATAATTACCCTTACATGAGCCCATCCTCAAAAAAAATGCACATCTTTTGAGTTTTAACAACAACAACAACTGAAAAGATGATAGATTCTCCTGCATGTGCAGAAGGGTGAGGTGATGGATACAACTTCACCTCTAGATGTCACCAAATCTTACACACTGCACCTTTAAATTGTCCAACAACAGGAACTTAAGCATTGTAAACATAATGTAAACTTTCAGTATGTAGCAGGAAATGAACATTAAAGGTGGAGTGTGTAGGATATAGAGCATTTGTTGCGAATGGCTCTTGCTTAGGAAGAACTAGAAAACTCTGCTCACTGTACCTTTAACTTTAATCAAAGCAGGTGGATTGCGTGTGAAACTCACCCTGTGTTCCAGAGGAGAGAGTTGTTGTTGTTCTTTGCAGGAGCCTGAAGATTTCAGCACCACCGGGGTCCGTTACCATGAACACCACAAAACTAAAGGGAGATTGGAGGCAGCTTTGTGTCACCATGGTGAATACACAACACACACACACACACACACACACACCTCAGTAACTATTTTCGATGTTTCCTGAAGGCTACAAACTCCTAGCACGACACAAAGCAGTGGTTTACGTTGCTAGCAACGTGTTGGTTTGTTTGTTTGTAGCATTGTTTGCTAGCTAACGGTACAGTTAGTGGCACTTCCAACAAGTTCGCTACTACAACACGTCTCTCACCGACTTTCAACAATAAAATGCACAACAACAAACCAACACGAGGACGCGTGGCAGCTACGTAGTATTTTGTCGTGGATTTACGGCAGTAGTTTAAGCTCATTTCGTCCGAAAAGTCGGCAGATGTTTGTGTAATTGATGAGGCTACTTACAAGTCTGGAGGAGTGTGGCACTGATTCGGCTGGTGCCGTAGTAACTATAGGCAACGGTAGGGGGTTATTTTCAGACCCGGGTTTAGACTTGCAGGCAATTAGTCTACGACAAAACTAAGAATCTATTCTCTAATAATTACAAATATAAGTTATAAGCTCACTATATAATATTATTGTCACATATACATTTGATTTAACGGGGTTTTGCGCCGGTTGTGATGCCTGGCAGTCAGAGATATGGTCACAATTTCACCGTATAAAACTAACCACAGGGAGCGGTGATTGGCTAACACAGAGGCTCAGGGGCGGGACATACATCACCATGGGTGTAGTATCTATAGCCAACCACAGGAGAGCGCCATTTTAAAACTTTTTAATGAAAATGAATGGTTTATACCATTTTTGAGGTATAACAATAATAATAATAATAAATACAATTATAATGTAATGTAAATACATCAACACAAATATAAGGACCAATTTAAATTAGAATGGAGAGAGTACATCTTATCTATTTAGTTGAGGTTATCTAATTTCTAAAAAAAATATGCAATTTTATTTTCTGGTGTCAACTGAATGCTGCTGCCAT
>JAFBJT010111213.1:0-31434 GCA_016785325.1 Chascanopsetta lugubris
AGGGCATATTAGTGCTGCGGAGTCCACCAAACACTCTTTGACAAATTCTTTGCGATTTTGCTTTTGCAGTTTAGCTAGCAAAGCTTCCGATGTCCGCGCCCTTTCAGCATCTGTCTGTTTTTGTATTTCTCCGCGTGTTTCGTCTCGTAATGGCGTATACACGGCGATATACTCCCCGCAAACTAAACACACGGCTTTACCTCTGACTTCAGTAAATAAGTACGTAGCAGTCCAATTTTTGTTGAAATGCCTGAATTCGGCATCTCCCTTTCTTTTTTTAGCAGGACCGGACGTTTTTGAGAGCTACAGTCGTCTTGTCACCTGTTTGTGACAACGATCTAATCAAGTGCGCGTCCTGATATACGTATTGCGTCATTACGTATGTGAATAAAAACAACTTCAAAATAAAAGCATTGCAGTTTTAGTCCATGCATGAGGTAAAATGAGAAAACATGTTTATTTTGTATTTTCCTATTAACCTTACGCGGGCCGGATGTGGCCCGGGGGCCGTACAATGCCCAGGTCTGGTCTACATGGACGGTAACAACTGTCTGCATGGATGATAACAACTGACTGCATGGATGATAACAACTGTCTGCATGGATGGTAACAAATGTCTGCATGGATAGTAACAAATGTCTGCATGGGTGATAACAAGTGTCTGCATGGATAGTAACAAATGTCTGCATGACGCTAACAAGTGTCTGCATGGATAGTAACAACTGTCTGCATGGATAGTAACAACTGTCTGCATGGATGGTAACAACTGTCTGCATGGACGCTAACAACTGTCTGCATGGATGGTGACAAGTGTCTGCATGGATAGTAACAACTGTCTGCATGGATGGTAACAAGTGTCCGCATGGATAGTAACAACTGTCTGCATGGATGGTAACAAGTGTCTGCATGGATAGTAACAAATGTCTACATGGATGCTAACAACTGTCTGCATGGATGATAACAAGTGTCTGCATGGATAGTAACAAATGTCTGCATGGACGCTAACAACTGTCTGCATGGATGGTAACAACTGTCTGCATGGATAGTAACAACTGTCTGCATGGATGATAACAAGTGTCTGCATGGATAGTAACAACTGTCTGCATGGATAGTAACAACTGTCTGCATGGACAGTAACAACTGTCTGCATGGATGATAACAACTGTCTGCATGGACAGTAACAACTGTCTGCATGGATGATCACAGCTATCTGCATGAGCTGTCTTTAAATGCCACAGGTGTCTCAGTGATGTCTGGCAGAATAGAAGCAATGTTAGATTGCTTCATGTTGAAAAACCAAACCAGCCTCATGAAATAATGGCCCACAGTCAGTTCATGATTCCATTCCACCAGCTGCACGCTGTTATGTTCTCGTCTGCAGGGTCACGCCGACAAAGAACGAGAAGAATGGAGGGAACGTCATGTGTTGGGTTAAAGTGAGGCCTTTGTTGCTGAACGTCTGTGAACATGAGTGGAGTGGATATGCAGATCAGGGAGCAAATTGAGAGAAGGACATCCTGCTTTAAAGCTAAATGACTGGGGCCATCCATCATGCCTGCTGCTGCTGCTGCTGCACTGCCTGTGTTTGTCTCTGCGTTTGTTTAGGTGTGTTTCTTCGCTCTGCACATTTCCATAATTGCATTTGCTGCAGGAAGAGAAGCACTTACTCTGGTTTCTGGCTGTTATTTATCAACCCGAACGATTCGAAGCAATGCACATGTTCATTTATCTCTGCCGTGACCTTTTTCCCAGAGTAAAAGAATGGCTGCAATCTTTGTTTTTTGTCCTCTCTGGTGAAAGCTTCACTCGTGAGGCGGAGTTGGAGGTGCACGTGCCTCTGACGTTGATGTCGGCTAATTCAGGAGTAATTACTTTCAAAGAAAAAGTGGCTCCGGCTCATTCAGCTTCTGATTGGTGAGGCTCGGATGTGGATGTTGAGTGAGAGAGAGAGAAAACACGCACACAAGCAAAGGAAAGTACCTTTTCAAGTCCTTTTGTGGGATTAATAAAACGTGCCGCAGTCAAAAAGAGCGAGGATTCACATTGGTCCTGGAAACATCAAAGTTCCTGCAGCAGCATCTTTGTGCAAAGAGCTAATCAGAATAAACGCCTCTGCTGATTTCCCATAATTCTCCTCTGTGCAGAGAAAACACGGATAAAGGCGCATGTGCGTTCACGACTTGAGCGCAGCTTTGAAATTATAAAAGAAATCTTTGAAGCTCTGCATGTCAATTAAAGAGCGGCAGCGTAAACGTACTGCAGCATCGGCTCGTCGATACCACTGTTATTATCACGTGCTGGTGGTGGAGCTCCCAGCAGCTCTGTTGGCAATGAATGCCTCTAATTGCACTATTTTGAGTTTGGCAGATCGGAGCGATTATGCCTGCTTTTATTTTGAGGAGGACATATTTGAGTAATGACCTGTTCATATCGATTATTTCTTTTAGGGCCTTGGTCATACTTCACAGAAACAGTCAATTTTCCTTTGGGGGAATAATAGTGAGGTTTAAATGGTTTGCGGAGCAGTAGGGAAACATCATTCATGTACTTCTACTTTTGAGTTTACTTCACCTTCCTTTGATCAAAACCTTTACAATCCTCAGTGAAACTAATAAAGAAGTTCGATGTGAAGGTGACATTTTAGCAGAGAGTAATTTCAGCGATGTCAAACTCAGAGACTGTTTGTGTTTGAAAAACAAATATTACCTCGCTGGTTGACGTACGAAAGTAATTGACATTGGGAAGGAATGAATGAATGAATGAATAAGAGTACAGAATTCAGCTGCTCTGCTAAATAGCTCGATGATATGCAAGTTAGAGAATTAGTCCAAAGCTTTAAAGGTCTCATGATTATGTATTATAATAAATCCCACATCTATTGACAAATTCTTCTACCTCATAATGTATGAACAGAGAACATGATGCAAAAGACCTTGGTATACACTGAGCCACAGGGGTACCAGCGGCGTTCAAACAACAATAACAAGGACAACACAGCTTTTCTAAAACAGTTAAAGTGCAGGTCGCATGACCACCACAGCTCACAGGGTTAGAAACTCGGATCACAAATCTAATATATCCGTCTTCTGGGGGCGAGAAATCATACATTTGAAGTAGGAAGATATGGAGCAGTGAAACCCCTGCTAAGTGTCCTGATTGGCCCGTGGGCCGGACTCTGGACAGCCCCATCCTCCGTCGAGCATCAACTTTAATAGAGCAGATAAGTAACTGTTTCTGCTGTTACTCACTACCTGTGGTTGCACACACACACACACACTCACTACCTGTGGTTTCGCGCGCGCTCGCACACACACACACACACACACACACACACACACACACACACACACACACAGAGCCAGATAAGAGTCTTCTTACCTTGTCCCCGTCCACAAAGGTATGGCTGTCGCTGGCCCTCCTCCAGGAGATCTCGGGCAGGGGCTCGCCCTCGGCCACGCAGGAGATCATGGCGGCGCTGCCTTCCACTGCCGTCACGTTCTTCAGCTGCGTGATGTGAGGCTGGACTGGAGGTCGCAGAGGACGGGGGGGGGGGGGGGGGACATGGGAGGGGGTGGGGGGGAGGGGGGGGGGGGGGGGGGGGGGGGGGGGGGGGGGGGGACATAAAGGGTGAGTCTTCAGGCCTATTTTACTTATTATTCTTTTGTTTTTGACGATAACACAGAAAAAAAGTTTTAAATACAAGAAACACCTCCGCCTGTCTGTGTGCTTCACTTGTTTACAGTTAGAAATAAATATAGATTTTTGTCAGCACCCTGTGATTCACTATTGACTCAGGAAAGTGGCGCGGTTGGTGGCTGTGGCTGCCCCCCCCCCCCACCCACACACACACACACACACACACACTCCCCTCTGCTTCCCTCCTCCTGATAAGGCGACTCCTGGAGCACCATGCATGTCAAGGGCACAGAGCAAGTCACCACCCCCCCACACAGACACACACTTTGAGTAAATCCTTAACCGGTGATGTAGCGTGGCATGAAATCCAAAAGGGGGGTGAATGGAAAATGGGGGGGGGGGGTCTGAGGAATTCTGAGGAATGTTTGGCAATTTCATATGACCTCGACCAGGACTTTCAGTGAATAGATGTTTGTTTAAAAAATATTTCCTTTCTATTACATCATCTGTACTTTCTCAAGAACGGTGAATCTCATCATTATTCAGGCTTGATGAATGTTATGTGACATTTTTTGTCGATTAGTCTTTGAAACACTTCAACAGGGTCGGAAAGAGAAAAGATGCAAAGTCATTGAGATATAATGAATAGAAATAATAACAGAATAGAACTATGTGGGTATTGCAGGTTTTCTCCTTTTCTGCAAGTAAAATGATGTTTAATTAAAGAGCTACTCACTCTATGTTTACAGGAATCCACAAACTCAACATTCATACAAACAGATGTCAGACTGAGGCAGAACAGTAAGAGACTGGGTAGCATGGGGACTGAATACATTAGGGGAACTGGGAGAACTGGACACATGTTAAACCAGGAGACACATAGGGGAATACGGTTTTAACAGTTTATTCCCATGATGGACCTTCTTCCTTATATATGCATTTTTTTTTCCAAAATAGTTATACTATTCTTGTGAATCCTGCAAAGTAAACAATTATGATAAAAAGCTACAGGATCAGATTCTATATCTAACAGCTTATCTCTTGGTCTGTGTCCAAATTCCAACAAGAGAGTAAATAGAGATTTTCAAATTGTAAACAAATGGATTTGACAGTTTATGACAGAGGTTCAGATCCAGCATGTTACTGTATCTGATTGGAATCACCTCTGAATACACACATACAAGAGTGATATTTAAATAAATGGAGAGCTGTGATTTTGTAACAGACTTATCTTAGGCTTATAATTCAAGCACAAACAAAAACAACTACATATGTCGTCAACTGATTCCTATAATAAGAATTCACCATCATGACTCCGAGAGAGACCCAAAACATTCAAGTGCTGACAGACTTACAGTCTCTCTGATGATGTTTGTGTGCAGAGACAAAAACAAGCTGCGAGTGAGATGATCGCTCTTTGAGTTTTTAGAGAAAAATAAATAAATGAATGGAAACCCGGTTTCCCAATGAGAGTAAATGACTTGTTCGGATGATTTCTACAGAGAGGGGGATGATGAGCTCTTTAGTTGATCACGCACATACGTATCTATTTACACATATAATGACTATTGTTGTCACTCTCACACACACACACACACACACACACACACCTGCTCTATAACACAAACACACACTCTGAAGTGAGGCCCCCGCCTCTATCGGAGAGCGGCGCATGTGAGCCTGTTCTCCATCAGTGCCTTATCAGCCCTCCCTGTCCTTCATCATGCAAATATTAAATAGGAAAACGTATCATTTATCAACCTGGCTGCAGAATAACAATCTGGGGGGAACATTATTAAAACTCATTATCTAAAACATTTCAACTCCAAATGAGAACGAGCCCAGATGCGTCCGTGAGTCCAGAGAAAAATATGGAATTAATTTCACCTTGTACGTTTTTAATTTCTCTTAATTTTCAGGCTTAAATTACATTTTCTACCTTTTCTTTTGCCCGCTCTAATTAAGAACACGTGTTTCTACCACTCCAGCATTTGCTAATAAACCTAATTGCACGTAAGTATATTAAATATATGTATAGTGATAATTATACTTGTTAAAGCTGCTTTTAGCTGCCGTGTGGGAACACGAGTGGCTCTATGCATAAAAGCAGAGCCTCAGTCGGAGACATGTTTTCCATAAAAGAGTGACATAACATATAACCGACACGACACAGCAGTTTGCCTCACAGCATTTATTATATTACTGAGGTTAACAATCTGTACTATTAGACAGTTACTTCTCTGCATATAGATACTTGCATCATCCTCCGACATGTTTCAATGCCACCACACAAATGTCAGCGTAGATCATCCAGAGTCGCTCGTGATGAAAGCTACACTACGTTTATAGGATTACACACACACACGCACACACACACACACACATACACACACGCACACACGCACGCACACACACACACCATTAGAATGAAGGATGGGGGCGTGTGCCATGACACTGTGAGAGGTTGAGGAACTGTACATTCTGAAGTGGGAGGTAAACACTTCAGTCTATAAGGTTAGTTATACTTTCAACTTTTGTTACACTCTATGTTGTTAAAGGTGCAGTGTGTTCGACTTGGTGACATCTAGGAGTGAAGTTTCATGTTGTATCCATCACCTCACCCTCACCCTTCTGAGCATGAAGGAGAACCTATGGTAGACTTCAGTTGTCATTAAAACTCAAAGGATGTTTAGTTCGTCTACTTTTACTACTGTAAAAAACATGGCAGCCCCCATAGAGAGGACTCTCTTCTCGAGTAAATATACATTAAACATACATTACTGGGCAATGGGGAAAAAAAGATATGTTATTATGAATTTATGAAAATGTCAATATATATTTGTTTTGTAATATTCTAAGAAGTAACAAAAACACACTGCACCTTTAAGCACAAAAAAATGTTAACATTGGTGATGCATGTGGAAGGGCAGTGGGGTCCTGGACCAGAGCTGCAGTCCTACACATGTTGATGTCATGAAGTGTCCGTCACAGTCTATAGATGGAGAGAGTGTGAGATCTGAATGATTCCTCTGGTATCACTGCAGAGCAGAAGGAAACAGGACCCTGTGACATTAACTGTCACAGATACCAGCGCTAAAGCATCTGCACACCACAGTCTGGATTGACTCTGTGTCCTATTGTCACTGGTTGTTATGGATTGATGAGTAAAACGGCTTCTCTATCCATTAACTGACAGGATGGAGTGTGCACGTGAAGCCGTACTTTATGCAGCCGTGATGAAAAACGCAGCATCGAGCCAAAACGAGACCATGGACACGCAGCGAGGCCATTTCATTCAAATGTGAATGACACATTAGATTAAAGGCTGATTTAAATTTTACTCCCTCTAATGGTGGAATTATGCATCGTGGAAGCTGCGTGGAAAAGTCTCCGGGGGCCGATGCACAGCGGAGAGTTAGTGCCGACTGGGGGGTCGTGACAGAATGAGTCATCCTCCAGAGATGGAAGATATTTTCCTTCTCCGCCCCCCTGTGGGTGACGAACGACCTGGAGCCTAAAAAGCACGACAACTTCACATAATTCCTGAAAACTGACCGGCAGGACCAACACTGGCATTTACAGCTCAAGGGCTGTCATGGCAACGAGGCAGAGTCGGAAGACAGCAGCAGTGAAAGCGCGTGTGAGATAGGAATTGAACTAGCTCGTCTTCAATAACCTGCTTGTGGTCACGTTTGTACAATCTCTAACGCCATCTGCAAACGCGCTGCTGTGACTCCTCCTCTGATGTACGATACAAACTTCCAGAGAATCATTTTCATCCCTGCTCTCCTGACGACCCCGTCGCCTCGGCTCCTTTCATCACCCATAATCATGTAATCCGGCACATTTGAGAACAAAGACATGGGCACATCCTTCTCTCTGATCTCGCCCGAAACTGTTTGTGATCGGGGAATTTCCGCCGAGTCAGCACATTAGCGTCGGAATCATGGGATGTGATGATGAAATACATGCCCACGGTGCAGAATGCAAATGCTTCGTTCAAGTTAATTTTAATAGCGAGATGAATTCATTAGTCTGCTGCATCTGTCAGAGAAGGTTGAGGCTCGGGGTTTCTGTTTTGGTGATTCAGAAAAACGTTAACAAACAAAAAAAGTGGCCGACGTTGAGGATTTCGAGGCCAGATTCAATACAGATGGCTAAGCCCCAAAATAGGTGACTCACACCTTTCCTATTGTCAATAGCTAGTCACCCTTAAATTTGATTTTTTTAACCACATCTCAATTCCCTGGTTATGACAACAACAACAGCACCACCATACAACTCAGATGATGTTACCATGGTAGCCTGCCACAAAGCATCTTCTATGTCTTGAATCAGGAGGAGCTCCCTAACCACCTTGCTTATGTTACACAACAAAGGATGAAGGAACATGGACCAATGGGAAAGGAGTATTTGTGTCAGGTGGTATGTTCCACCGCTCAAACATGAACGTACTGTACATAAACAAAAACACACACACATAAACACGCACGCACACACACGCACGCACGCACACACACACACACACACACACAGCTGGTGGATCCTAAATGAATCTCTCTCCTCCCCCTGTGCTGTCGAGGAGAATAAAACTACTATCAAACTTACAACAACTGCATTTCCCGGCCACACGGCGGAAAGTAGAGCTCCGCCCCCTGCCCTTAACGTCTTCATCTAAATGCACATTTTGAAGAACAAGCACTTCTCACATCTTGAAAGGACGTTGATGACTGGAGCACAAATCTCCATACATTTTCATGAGCCTCACACACTATCGCAGTGATCTGAGAGGAAACAGCCGCCAGCTCATTTTTTAATAAGAAATATAAATTCAAATCTTTTATGAGGAGGAGATGTAATTGAAATATGAAGCAATAAATGAAATACTCTCTTTCAGAAAAAATATATCAATGCAGCTTTATATTGTTGTGGGCTGCAGGACACTGTTTGCTTTGTTCTCCTGGAAAACATTCTCTTTATTGTAAAATGTAATTTGTGGAAGCCCTCACAATAAAGTTTAATGGCGAAATATAAAACAGCCGTTATGGTCAGGGGCAGCGCTATTATACTTAAATCTTTGGTGGGGTTTAAAAATAATGGAACAATTAAAAAGAAAAGAAAACCTTAAAACGGTAAGGAGTTCCTTTGACTATAACTGCCATTATTTAAATTTAGTGCTGTAACCAAGACAACAAAGTTCCCTGAACATTTCAAAAGGTAAACCATGTTGATGTGTCAGATCTGATTTATTTTGAATCTAGTGACATCATGATGCTGCTTGATGTGTATTTGTGTCTCAATAAACACATGTGCAGCATGTAAAAAAAACCCAACAACAAACGAGCATTTAAAATAAAAAAACAGAGTGAAAAAAAATGAATTTCTCCTTCATGGGGATAACAGAGGAGCAGAGGTTCTAAAAAAGTACTTTGCTATGATGAAGACGCTAATACATATGACGTACTGTGTCATTGTGTGAAGCATTAAAGTCACACACCGTAACATTTCCATAACTTTATCTTATGTTTTAACTTAATGCACTTAAGCACATTTTCTTTGTGAGGTGACATCATCACCTATCACAGACTTGTCGATATGAAAAACCAGTGTCATGACAGAAATATGATCAGCTCAAGATTAGATTACTATAACACTATGCAGGTGTGCGAAGGAGACCCCCCTTCTCACACTCTCGCCCTAATAACTGATCTTTAACGTGTGGCGTTTGGACAGTGTCCCCCCGTAAGCACTGGAGTGAGAAAGGAGAGACAAGAAAGATGCGAACACACTCACACACACACACACACACAAACGCGCGCGCGGATGCTCCACACACGCACACACACGCTGACGAGAACAAGGACACGCGGAGGGACACATCGTATATAATGTAACTAATGCGGTTGTGACGCGGCGCTCCGTAGCGCTCCGGTGTTCCGCGGTGCTCCGTCATTAAAATCATAATTTGCACGACGCCATTGCCACGGCGTCGAAGTGTTTCCATTACATACATGGCAGGTAGTGCGGTACTCACTATCGAGTCCCATTTACACACTGTATGCTGTCTAAACTTTGAGGTAACTCACACAAGCACACACTCACCCACTTCCTGGTCCGGTCCAACTGTCCTAAGCGGGGGCGCGCACCGCAATAGAGGCACTAGTTTATTCCATCCCGGGACTGAGAGCGCACGAAATGGCTGAAGTGGTGTTTCGGTTAAAGTTTAGTTGTGTATATATTGATATGGTGGGGAAAATGGTTCATATATACTATATAACTGGTTAAATCATGAGAAATTAATATTTTATTTTATTATGATATTTATTTGTAGTTCCATAATCATGGGTTGGAAGACTTCTCAAAATAATATTACCCATGTGAGTGGTATGGCCCAACTGGCCTTGATTGGTCCAATTTGGCCCCAACTCTCCTTATTTAAAGAGCAGTTTAGCAGGGTAGGTGTTGTGCTGTGATGCCAGCTATGTTTGGTTTTGATGCTATGCTCTGAGATCCTGTGATATGCTAAACTATGCTAAACTATGCTAAGCTGATTGAAAAGCTATATCCTGGAAACGGGTATTTATTTTTGTTGATTTATTTTGTGTTGCTTTTTTGTGTGGAGAATACATTCCCAAACCTTTACTGAATCAAACTGCCACACCTCGTATTTGTCCAGTCGGTCCACATCCCAGTAAGTGGTCCCTCACAGTCGGTCTTAGCCAGTCAAACTTTGCACGGTTACAACTGGTCCAAAACGCTGCAGTGCAATTTTTAACCAACACCCCAAGATGAGAGCACATCACTCCTGTCTTGTACACACTCCACTGGCTTCCGGTGCGTTTTTACGATTGATTTTAAACTTCTCTAGTTTGTTTTTAAAGCCCAAACTGGCCTTGCCTCTCTGTACTTGACTTCATGGCAGGACATTGCGTTCTTCCGGCCATCTCCTTTTAGAAGTTCCTTGGTCAAGATGCAAAATGTGAGCTCTTTCTGTTAAAATGTATATTTCTCACATATTTTTATTACTATTGTTATCTTTTTTTATTCTAATTGTAAAGCACTTTGGACAGCTGCTGTTGCTGTTATGTTGTAAAGCAGTATATAAATAAATGTTGATTGATATTTTTTACTGATGCTCTTCACTCGCTCCATTAAAACATTTTAGTGCGGTGATGTACCGGCTCCACTGGAATTGTCCTTGAGTGAATATCCTTTGAAGTAGAACCATTTCAATGTACATTAATAATGTCTCAAGCACTGTGGTGGAACATCTCTGAAGTCCACCAGGGGCAGATTTCTATTTGTCAAAGTGCAAATTCAGTTGTGATCCATTCACATTTACCTGGATCAACCTTGGTTCCCGTAGTTACCGCTCATGATAGACTGGCGCATTCGGAGCCATTGATGAGCAGTGGACAGTAGACATGAAATCTTTACTTTGTCACCATAGATACCACACCTCAACAATTCAATGACCCTCACATATCACCCATTTACGTTCACTCGCCCGACTCACCGAACACTTTGAGGAGCAGCTCTCTCTCCTGGGACCCGGCTTTGTTGGTGGCCTTGCAGGAGTAGGTGCCGCCGTCTTCCTGCCGGATATTGTGGATAGTTAACGTGCTGCGCCCGCCCTCCAGCCTGTTGAAGATGTGCTGCTCTGTGGGCTCCAGCTGATGCCCCCTCCTGCACAAAGGAACATGTACACAGTACATACGTCTTAATTCGGATAAAATAAGATGACTCGGCAGAATTCATACCGTGTTGTGGTGTGTAGAAAAATGTAGGTGCAGATCCATTAGGATATTTAGAAAGCAAGGTGGGTGAGAAAAGTGTACCAAGGTATATGTTTCACAAAGTGTGTTAAAGGTCTGGTGTGTAAGATTTGGTGACATCTAGAGATGAAGTTGCATGTTGTATCCATCACCTCATCCTCACCCTTCTGAACATGCAGGAGAACCTATGGTAGACTTCAGTTGTCATTCAAAATCAGAATATGTTTAGTACGTCCACTTTTACTACTGTAAAAACATGGCGGCCCCCAGAGAGGACCCCCTCCTCATGTTGATACACATTAATGAGCTCATTTAAGGGTAATGGAAAAAAAAAAACATTTAGGTAATTATAAATTCATGAAGATGTTGGTATGTAATTGTTTTGTGACAAAAACGACAAAAATCGTACACACTGCACCTTTAAAGTACAACAGTAGATACTATGTGAAGCTTATTTACCATACTAAACTTTAAATATGCAGAAGGTCCCTGGAAGAGTGGAGGAAGCATGACATCAATAAAACATGTTTGATGGACAAACCTTGACTAATTCTACACACCTGTCGGCACGTGCCACAGGGAGAAGCTCCACCCACAGGAAAGGGCTGACTCTGTTATTTGTGGGGATGTGTGTATAGGAGGTTCTTTTTAAAAGGGGGGCGGAGTCATGACTCCATTAGTTCCAGGGCCTTTGGGATGTTTTTTCTTTTTATACGGTGGGCACAGAATGTGAAGTTTGAGAAGAGGTAGGGTTTAAGTACATAAAAATAGAAACTATATAATGATAAAATGAATAAACACAAAACGAATGGTTATTATCTTAGTCTTGGTGAGTTTAAACACAACAGGTGTGTTACTTTCTCACTTTGGGAGTCGACTGAAGCAAAGCACAGACACTTTCAAGCTATGGAGCACAATAAAAGTATTGTTTTGGACGGACGTGTGGAGCTATACTTGAAATAAGTGCGGCTCAGTGAATCATTTGTAATGTGTCATCATGGTTCTTTACATGCTGCAGCTCGTCTTCCTCAGTGGTTCATGAAGAATATGATCTTCATCGTCTTAGTCAGGTTGTGAGTCTCGTGATACTCAAGAAATGAACGTGTGGGACACAGTGTTGACTTAATGTCTTTTCCTCATTGGACCCAGAAGAGAAATGAGTAAATATAAATAATTAAAAGACACGAGTGTTAAATGGATCCATGTTTATATTTAAGCTTCATAGCAGAGCCATAATGGTGTGAAGCATTTGTTGCTGCCTCCCCCGTTTGTTTATTTGCAGCTGCTTAACCAGCCGCTTAATCTGTAAGGTTAAAGGGATTTTCAAGTGTCTTTATTATTATTATCTTTTTTACTTCCATATTTCCACAGTCTTAGACAAACTCATTGGGGCTGTTTAATACCATCTGCATGTCAGCTAAGAGTGGAGGATTAGCTCAATTACTGAATACGTGTGGAACGGAACCAAGCAGAGCCTCAGTTCAACAGGAACATGTCTTTAAACTCCATGTTTACGTGTGAGATGATGATGTGAAATGTAAAAAGAGGTCACAGGCAGTTCAGGGATTCATCACCCGACTCTATGCTGGGAGTTTTTGCATCTTCCAACTCATTATTTTTAGTTTCATGCCCTGAATCCAAACTGTTTTTCATGAATCTCATCGAGCTCATTTTCAGACGCAGCAGGAAGTTCTTTATTTCACTGTGGACCTCTAAACAACAGGAAGTTAAACTCGAGGTGGGAGGAGCCTCAGGTAGACACGGGATGTGGACCTGCAGCTGTGGACCTTTAATTTTATATCGATCTGCACCAAATAACATATATCTCTATTTACTAGTTATCTTAATATGATAGATTTGCTGTTGGCGTTTAAGGTGCAGTATGCAGGATTTCCCAACATGCACGGGACTGTGGCGATATATCAGATTATCTACAGATGTCCAAATGTCCAGGTCAGATCCATCTTTTTTTTTTAGGACTATCGTTACCATGGTGACCATGCAGAGTGATGTGTGCATAAATTGAGCAGGGGCAGCAACAATGGAAAAGTGTGACATACGCCACCGTAAAAAGGCATTATATACGTCCATTCATTCATTCATTTTTGTGTAATTGTACGAATGAACACACCATGGAAAAAAAAACGGGAATAGAAATGGTTCACAAAAGGAATAGTGATAATATTGATCCAGAGGCCACAGAGCTGGTGGTGCAGGGGTCAGAGGTGCAGGTGTATGTGATATAAATGGTTTGAACCCCTTCACCTCAATTCGGCATCTGTATCCAGAGCAGGTCATAGCTGCATGAGAGTCTCATTGGGAGGATAAAATGTAAAAGTAATAAAAAAGGTTATAGAGCTAAAAGGGTGTGTGTGTGTCGAGGGGTGGGGGGGGGGGGGGGGGTTGGATAAAAGAAGCTTTCAGATGCCATTTATTATGAATTCAGCCTGATGCTCCTTTAACCCTGAAATATAAGATATGAATATAAAAACACTTTTCCTTTATTTCAACCTGCTCATTTTAAATCAAACCCTGAACCTGAAAGTGTCGCCTTGGTTTTGAAACGTCTTTGCAAACTAAATAGAAAAGTGATGAGAGGGGCGATTGCAGAATAATGCATATCTCTAACAATATTGAGGCGTCTCTCTCTCTCTCTCTCTCTCTCTCTCTCTCTCTCTCTCTCTCTCTGGGGTCTGTGGGAATGAAAAGCAGAACAATCTGATTATTTTCAGCCAGCTCAGATATGAATATTTGGATGCTGGTGCG
Source organism: Chascanopsetta lugubris (assembly GCA_016785325.1). Lineage (NCBI taxonomy): Eukaryota > Metazoa > Chordata > Actinopteri > Pleuronectiformes > Bothidae > Chascanopsetta > Chascanopsetta lugubris. The sequence goes on from JAFBJT010111213.1 coordinate 14,178, forward strand.
TGTGAGGTCCGGAGCTGCCGCACAGAACCGTAGGAAACAGAAAAAATAAAAATAAAAAACGCAGGGGGGAGGGTAATTGAAAGTTGAGGGAAGAAACAGCGAAGCCAAGTAATAATAAAGCTGGAGCGAGCCAAAGAGGAAATGAAGAGAGGCTTCATCTTTAGGATGGACAGTGCAGGATGAGCTGCAGCACTGACTGTCGTTAGACTGACTGACTGCTGACAGGTAGTCCATTACCCACGATGCACAGGGGGATGAGGCCAAACCCCCGCGCTGACAGGAAATGCAACTGGGCAAGATGACTGGGAGAGGTGACAGCCCAGAAGGAAATAAATTGGGTTGTGAGAAGCGGATTCTTTTGTTATGATGTGGTCTGGCAACCACATGTGGGAAATGAAGGAGAGCTCACGGTGTGTGGACACGTCACTGCCGGTGTGCACATCAAGTGACGGAGGTGGAGTCATGTCCTGCTTTCATTGGAAAAGATCACATGGGTGCAGCGAGTGAACAGCTTAGACTGTACATAAAGATGGAAGTAGCCTCCGTGATTTCTGCAGGGAGCTTATAAGGCTGATAGTGGGCGGTTCCCTCAATGACTGACTCCTCCTACTTCCTGGTTCATCCAAAAATGGGCAAAGACGCAGAGCACAGGTAGAGCTGGAAGTGGCAGGTTGCCCCGGGTGTCACTGAAGGAGGCCACGTCCCTTAATCATGCACAATTTCAAACCTTGATAGAAAGGTTTTTAAAAATAGATTCACCCCATTCACCCCTAAAGTTGAGTCTATGGGGATTGACTCACTTTTGGAGCCAGCCTCAAGTGACCACCTGGTGAACTGCAAGTGTCCACACTTCCATAGCTGACTCATCCGCCAGCCCTGGAGATTGATGCTTGGTTTGTAGCAGGCATTTCCAGTTAATAACCTACTAGAGGGGGGTGCTCCTTATCCCAGAAAACAACCAGACAAGGCTGAAACGCCTCGTCATTCATTATGACTTAAAACTTAGTTCGTTAGTTTTTTTACTCCTTCAGCGAGTCTCCTTAATCCTAACAATCTAAAATGAGAACGCACAGCGAAGTAAAGACAGAAAAACAGGTTTTCAATCTCCTCCTGTAATTACCTCGTCAGACCTCAACAGAAACAGACGCGGTGAGAGAAATAACAACTAGGAACTTTTAATTCAGGCTGTTAAATCATTAAGATCTTTTTGTCCCGGTTTGCCTTCGACGAAGCGGCGAAACAAAAGTAATAATATCGTGTAATAATAACATAATATAATATAATACAATATAACAAAAAAATATATGTAACATCTTGCCTTTTCCTTCCACCTTCTCCTTTGACATCCACTTTTGAAAACATACTTATATATATTTAGAAGTGTTTTCCTATAATTGCTCTCAGGCAGCCATTCATCTGCATCAACTTCAGCAGAGCATGAAAAACAACTTACCGAACGACGAGAGACGCCTGCGGCGTGAGATACATCACGTCTCCGATCAACCATGTGACATCACTAGTCTTACATCACATGGTTTGATTATAGCTAAAAAAGAGCTCCTTCCTGTTTGTACAAAGTTTCAAAGTCCAGCTGCAGTCAGCAGGGATGTGGCCGTGTAAGTGCTTTGCATTAAATGGGTTGGGATATGTTAAACAAATAACACTGTAATGGTCCATTAAGAGGAAATAAACAGTGGAAAAAGTAATATATGTGAATTGCACCATAGGAGAAGCGTGTAAAGTTGTCAGCGGAGCCATTAAAGTGATATAAATAGAAGCAGAGGTGAAAACAACTTGTCATGATTGCCTGCTGAGTGGGTGGCTGCTAATGATTTGATGTAGAGCTGTGGGGTGGAGAGTGCCATGTCAAATGCTCTCCAGGTGCAAATTTCCATGTTGCCGCGATGTGGCATGTGATGATACTGTACGGCTGCCGGGGGCGAGGGCGAGGGCCGACTGTGAACGTGAAAACATTTGATCTGCAGGCAAAGAGGAAAATCGGAGTGGTACGTACAGGAAGTGTGCGTTTATTTATCTCTGAAGGAAAAACGGACACGTCACATGGGTCATAAAGAACAACGCACTCATAGTGGTTATGGGCCTGCTGGGCTACAGATGTTTCCCAGCTACTGACTTGCTGCCTCTCTGAGCTTTTATTAGCTAAGACACGTTTTATTGGCGGCGTGTGATTTATGGTGAGTCTGAGATGAGCGTAGGAAGGAAGGAGCAGTCAGTCCTAAACAAACTCTTCACACCAGGGCTGTATTCCGATGCCAGCGCACAGGGGAGGGGATGATGGGATGAAAATTGTAAAATGACGGAGCAGCATATTTTTACAGTCTGAAGTGTAGGTCATAAATCATTAAAGTTTATCATTTAAGTCGTTTTATTACTAATAAGGGTTTTTAAATGGTCCCGATTTATAGAATACCTCACCACATCAAAGCTCATTTTCCCCATTGACACAAAAGATAAATAAATAGAACTTTGTCTGTGGAACATGGGACATGGCAGATGAGTATCAAACCCCTGACCTTCTGGTGTGAGGAGCACCACTCTAACCCTAACTGTGCTATGATTGGTCAATCAGTGCAGCAAACTCTGACGGATGAGGCCAATACAAGTACAATAGAAACACTTGCAGTTCAAAGGTTAGCCACTAGAGGCTGAGTCCAAAAGCGAGTCAATCCCCATATACTCCAAACAAACTTTGGAGGTGAATGACACATGTTTAAAGCCTGGTACACTCTATGCTTTTTGTCTCCATCAGTCACATTTGTTACTGTGACAGCTGTGCGGGGGGTGAACGTTTTTCTAACTCACTTATTTATATTCTATCAAGGTTTGAAATGTAGAAAAATTAAGGGGCGGGGCTTCTTGACTGACACCTAGGCTGACCTGCCACCCTCTGTGGATGCTGCGACGGCACCATGGGCCCACCCCAGCTCTCCCTGTGGTCCTCCTCCTTGCCCATTTTTGGATGAACCAGGAAGTAGAAGGAGTGGCGATGAGGGAACCGCCCACAACGAGCCCCATTTGTACTCTGCAGAAACCTATGGGTGTCTCTATCTGTCACACATATAAACCCATACAAACATGGTAGCGGTGTTTTCATCGAATGGAATTTAGATATATATTCTATATGCTTCAAAATGCCAAGCTGAAAGATGAAAGATGTACGTACCTGTGCCATGTGACCACAGGGTCCGGGGATCCAGAGGTGACACAAGTGAAGGTGACAGATTCCTGGTAGTCGGCGGTGGCGTTGAACGCCTGCTGGAACACCGACAGCACCGGAGGGACTGCAGAGTGGAAAATAACAGTGTCAGACAGGAGCGCTGTCATTAGACCTTGAGAGTAAATAAGCAGAATTGACACTAAAAGCGACAGTGTTATTATATCGGAAGAGAAATGTCAGTCTTTATGAAACAATATGGTGGAAACTAGACATTTTCAAATGGAATCAATTGGCCTTGTAAATGGCCAGTAAACACTCAGAGAGAATGTTACTTGTGCGCGTAATCCAACAGGGATTCCAAGTAAGACCGTGACCCAGCTTTGGTGAGGAGACAAAAGCAGCCCAGCGCAGACACTAGCCAAACCATAATACTATTGTGTGATTGAGAAATAAGCAGCTGAATCCACACAAACAAAGGCAGCAGAGAATATGTGTCTCAGCACATCAAACACAACTGCGCAGTGTGGGTGAAGAACAACACTTTCCTCTGTCTGAACACACACACAAATTCAGTCCCTGTCAGATGCTTCTGTGCTGCCATTGTTCACATTCTCTCTGCTGATTTCTGCTGAGTCAGGATTAGAGGAGGCTCGTCCCTCCCGATTTTAGGTGAGTGACTTTGAAAGGAATGCAAATGCAAACGGATACAGCTCGAGTATGCAATGAACACATTTCATCAGCACTACAAATTTATATTTTTCAGATATTTTCTATCATTGATCTGTGTTATTTGTAATTGACTATTTATTTGTTAAACATTTGCCAACGCAATTGTTCATATATTGTATATATGACATTCTATTTACATAATATATCAATACTGTAAAGATAATCCAATTAAAATAAAAAAATAAATAAAAATAACCGAATTTTCAAATGAATTTGAACGTATAGTTGCAGTATGAAGGATATAGTGACATCTAGTGGTGAAGTCGCATGTTGCAGCTGAATACCAGCATATCCTTCCATTCCGATAATATAGGAGAACCTGTGGCCTTATTAAGTATAATTACTTTAAATTTGATTTCTATCAATAGGAATTTCACATACTGGACCTTTAGATGTGCTGGTAAACGGGATAAAGGCGCAGTATGTGTGTAAATGTTGCAGCAGCAGAGGTTGCGATGACTGTGTCACCAGAATACACCGAGCGCTGTCAGGCACACGCCGCTCGTCCCTGCCATCCAATCAGCTGCCGCTGTCAACTTGTCATTCAGTTTAAAAAAAGAGAGAGCAGGGGCAGAGCAGGCTCCGCCTTTTCTCTGTCTGCCTCTGCAGTGATGTGACGATGACAGCTTTATAGCACCAGCGTGTTTATCAGGCGTCTCAGTCCATTTCTCAAACTGCTGCTGCTCTGACTGATGCTGCTGCTGCTGCTGGAGGTGACCCAAACTCAGGTGCACCACCTGAGCACATAGAGCTCGTGAGCCTGCAGCAGCTAGTGTTTACATACTAGTTTGGTCCAATTCTCCCAGTGACCTACTTTTATATTTGTGTTGCTATATTTCTAACATCACAATAATGATATATAAAAAATAGGTGTTTATGCTATATATTATAATTCAACACTGTTTTTCCTGCCACAGCAAAACAGCGACCCATCAATAATTACACTCTGCAGATTACAGATTACAGTTATGGATCTATGCATGCACTATGACACCAGGGTATTATTATATACTGTACCTTCCCAACACACACACACACACACACACACACACACACACACACACACACACACACACAGGCACACATAGATATATAACCGTGACATGCAGTGAGGTTTATGGCTGGGGAGGCACTGACTGTCAGAGTCGGATTTACAAATATATGGACTCAACACTGTATTTTATTCATCATTCAATTGGCAGCAGTTGCTGTTTAACAAAGGGGAACTAAAAAAATGTACGAATATTTATTCCGAGATCAATAATTTTTTTGAGAGGGAAACGTAATCTTCCGTTTTGGAAGTCAGGCGGAACAAGAGAGAAAAGTAAACAGACTGTGTCTTTTTTGTGTGTGGATCCCATACATTGTTTCTTCTTCTCTGCATAATGAGAACAGCAGCAACAAGTATCTGTGTGCCAGTCAGACCAAACTCTGAACACACACACGGAGTACACATAAACCAGACCATGGAAAGTCATAGTGTATAATAAATGTGTTTGCAAACATGAGATTATTGATTATTCTGGAGTCACGAGTAGTTTTCCTTTGGTCTGATCGGGGCTTTGATGTGCTGATCCCAGATGCCGTCTACTACACTGACACTGATCCATTCATCTGTGATCCATCCATCCATTCATCATCCACTCATCCGTTCCATCCTCCTGTCCGTTGTTCCATTTTCCTATCCATTTGGCCATCCCAACAATCTATCAATCCATTCATGCACTCATCCATCACCCACATATCATTCCATTGCTTTTCAACCATCCATCCATCAATCATCCATCCATCCATCCATCATCCATTCCATCCTTCTGCCCATCGCTCCATTTTCCCATTCCAACGGTCGATCAATCCATTCACGCATTCATCCATTACCTTTCAACCATCCATCCATCCATCAGTTCATCCAACCATCTATGAGCTTGTCCATTCCATTCCTCCATTTCTTCACCCATTTTCCCATTCCGACAGTCTGTCGATCCATTCATCCCCCCATCACCTTTCAACCATCCATACTCCCGTTCCATTGGTCATCCACTCATCCAATCCATCCTTTGTGTCCATTGCTTCGTTTTCCAATCCATGAACCCATCGCGACAGTCATCCATCATCCAACTGTCCATCCGCCCAGCCACCATCCAACTGTCCATCCGCCCAGCCACCATCCAACTGTCCATCCGCCCAGCCATCATCCAACTGTCCATCCGCCCAGCCATCATCCAACTGTCCATCCACCCAGCCATCCTCCAACTGTCCATCCGCCCAGCCACCATCCAACTGTCCATCCACCCAGCCACCATCCAACTGTCCATCCGCCCAGCCACCATCCAACTGTCCATCCGCCCAGCCACCATCCAACTGTCCATCCGCCCAGCCATCATCCAACTGTCCATCCACCCAGCCACCATCCAACTGTCCTCCACCTGCTCCTCCGTCTGCCCTTACGTCCATTCTGAACTCATGCTGAGTCAGCAGCACAGGCAGTGCAGCCCCCCTAAATGCCCCCTCACTCACAGATTCTCTGCAGCTGCTCTCTGACTCTCTTACCAAAAAACTCCCGGAGCAGCAGGGAAATGTGCTCTGGTCCCTCCAGAGGCTCGGCCCTGCAGCCTTCACTCTGCTGTGCTGGTGAAATTGAATTTGTGATTTGAGCCATGAGATAAACAGGGAGGCTCTCTCTCTCTCTCTCTCTCTCTCTCTCTCTCTCTGTCTCTCTCTCTCTCTCTCTCTCTCTCTCTGCCTTGACCTCCGGTGCAGAAGCACAGGTCTAGTCGCAAATATGGAAATGATTATGTTTTTCCCGTGACATTTTTGATGCATTTATCTCTCTGCTTTAAAATCCTCTTGTGCAATCCTCATATATGAGAATATGCATGTGAAGATGTGTGTGTGTGTGTGTGTGTGTGTGTCTGTGTGTGTGTGTGTGTGTTTCCCTCAGGGTGGACAGGAGTGTGTCAGCGAAGGTGAAGAATAATAATGAAGCACCTACTCAGTTAACTCGTCAATGATCTTCTGCTTCTCATTGATCTCATCTCGCAGGTGGCCGAGTTGTTTGCTGTGCGTTTCGCGGTGCGACTCCATCTGCTGCTCCAGAGCCCTCTGAGGTACAGGCGACGAGAGAGGGCGAGAGACATACACATGGTATAGCAAAGTGAGAGAGAGAGAGAGAGAGAGAGAGAGAGAGAGAGTAAACACCCAGAGGTGGGAACAACAGTAGGGATGCACTGATGCACACGAGGACATGCTGAGCCGTGTGGGCTTTAAACACACACTGCCATTAAGAGTGAAGTGAGACAAGGCTAATGAAACCAGAGCGTACACACACACACACACACACACACACACACACACACACACACACACACACACACACACACACACACACACACACACACACACACACACACACATACATACATACATACATACACACACATACAAACACGCACAAACACGCACACACACACTGGCATGAAAATCAAACTCGGAAACATGTGGACAAACAGAAGCAGATGTGCAGGTGTGTCATGTTGTTGATTTCAGGGGCTGAATCTTGGCCAAACCCCAGGGGTCCCAAACTCCCAGGGGCCACTGGGATCAGTGTGTTGGATGGTTTCACCTGGAGCTTAAAGCCTTCAAGTGCAAATAGGGGGGGTTGGTCTGTAAAATGGGGCTTTTCTTGTATTACTATTTCTATATTTGTTGTGATGATGTCACAAATAAGGGACATGCAGGCAAACGTGAACCACTGTGACAGGTATTCTGCATTATGTCCTGATGGCAAAATAACAGTTTAAAGTTTATAGTTTAAATACAGATTCTGTCACATTTGCCATCCAGCACCATTTAAGTCTGTTAACGGTTCAACCTGAATAAAGACTGAAGCATTCAAATCATCATTTGTCACATTTGGGGGCCCAGTGCGCTCAGAGTAGCGCTTCTCCTGTCTCTTCCTCTTGCTGAGTTGGCAGACTTCCTGTTGGCTCGCTCAACTCTCAAATGGCATAAATAATGGAATCGCATTTGCTCTTTTAGGCTTTCCAACTTTTATTGGAGCAAATGAATCAAACTCTGACAATAAATGACTCGGATAAAAATGTATTCTTCCTTTTACAAAGGAAAAAGAAATTGGGGGCCACTGACAGCCCCTTAAAATGCATTGTATTGACAGGATAAGGGATGGATTTAGTATAATAGATTATAATGAATAAAGTGCATTTTCCCCAAAATGGCAAACAGTTCCTTAAAGGTGCAGTATGTAAGATATCTGTCAAATGAGATATCAGATTTGGTGACATCTAGAGGTGAAGTTGCATGTTGTATCCATCACCGTCCCGCTCTCATCCAAGCTATTGTGAAAACATGGCGGCCTCCATAGGAAGGACCTGATCCTGATGTGAATATACATTAAAGGGCTCACTCTAGCAATTCATATATTGACATGATTAAACATTCGTTAAAAAGTCAGTATATAATTGTTTTGCGATATATTTCTACAGATAGACGTGCTTTTTTTTTTAAAGACCAAAATCTTACACACTGCACCTTTAAATAGATTTTTTGCTGTTGCAGTCCCACAGTCATTTACATGCATGATCCCATGCAGCAGCAGCAGCAGCAGCAGCAGCGGCGGCACACTGACGCATTAATGCCACTAATGAATGCGGAGCAGCACATAGAGACACGCCCACACACAGAGGGATGAAAGGTCACGGCACTACGTTGCTCTCAGTGTAACCATGACTACCTTAATATCACCGAGGTCCAGGACAGACGTTTGATTGTCGCCCCTGGTCATCATTGTCACGCTCTCTGCAACACACACACACACACACACACACACACACACACACACACACACACACACACACAGGAGGTGAGGAAGCATTGAAGGATGAGTGGGATAGAAGATAGAAGAGAAGATAAAAGCCGGCGCCGCACTGATGTAGATGAAAGAGGTGACGCTGACCCGACATTGACAGCACGGTGGCGGCGGCGGCGGCGGCGCGCTTCATGTTCACGGCGAGGTCAGCGTGCTCCTTGTCACGCCTCCTGTGTAATATTATCTGTTATTACCAGCGACAGCCCCTGCATCACGCTGATCCCATTGGCTGTTTACTCGCTGCCGGCTCCCTGATGGAATTACGAGCACGCCGGCCCGCGCCGCGCAGGGCACCGCCGTGCTCAACATGACCCGCAGCGCACTGCATTCATCCACTCTGGGTGGAGGAGTGGCTGGCGCAGGTGGCGAGTGGAGCGGGAATTGATTCCCCTGCCCTCAAATCCACTGGTTATTTATTGCATCGCTCCACTGGAAGAATTCCCGGCGTTGCCTTTGGCCCCGTTTTGCCTCCGGCCTGCATCGGTGCACGGGGAGCGTCGGCGTTCGGCTGAACCCTGCACTCATTTCAAATGAGCCATTATTGCGCGTGCTGTTGAATGCGCTGGAGACTAAACTGTTCATTAGCATTTAGCCATTTCTCCCCCTCTTGGCTGACTGAAAAGGCCTCTGGCACAGGCTGCAACCTCCGATTAATACCATTAAAGCCGCCCGGGTCGAGACAGATGCCTTGTTTACATTCCTCTTTGTTTGGACGCGATTTCGTTTGACCGTGCCTCAATCGTGACTTTGGCATCTCCGGGCGCGACGACGTTCAGCTCAGCGTCTCTGGCGTCCTTCACTGTGCACCGACGAAGAAACGTCCCGTCACATTTGGCAGATCGTTATCGGTCTTTTCACACCTTCATTTATCATTTCACACCTTTCAGCACAATTTCCCCTCTGAAACGCTCTGCGGAGCTCCTGCCTCTTCCTCGCAGAGAAGCCCGGACTGCTCTGATTGGCCGACTGGCCTAGTCTCTTGCGATTGATCCCCTGCTCCCAGAGGACGGAGGCGATACCATGGATCTGACTCAGGCTGCAACTTCCCATAAATACCATTAAAGACAGATTTGTTGGCTGTTTACGTCGGTCTTTGTTTGGACGCGGTTTCATTTGACCGCGTCGGGACATTCACCTCAAATGTGACTTTGGCATCTCCAGTCGTCGACTCAGCAAAATTTACAACGTCGATCAGCGTCTGTGGCGTCCTTCACTGTGCACTGACGAAGAAACGCCGCATCACATTTGGCGGATCGTTATTCATCATTCAACACCTTTCCGCCAAATGTCACATTATACGCTGGAGGACGTACAGCACCAATTTCCCAGGCTTTATATTTAGCGGATGGTTTTATTGTTGGGTAGACTTTTGGTGTTTTGCCTGATTTATCCGTCGTAAATGCGCAGGTTCTCTCGTCCCACCGTATTGACATTTCCCTCTTTCACATCAGAGTCTTCTCTACGCGGCTGCATGTCTAGAATTCTAATCACAAAGCCGAGATATCTCAACCTGAGCCTGAGGCGAGTACTTTTTATTACAAATGCACTACTTGTTAATTGTATACGCACTGAAGTTGCCTTGTGTGCAATATTTGTCTTTGGATTACAGGATTGGCAACTTCACCACAAAGTGGCACTTTTTTAAATTGTTTTTGAGGAGTGAGAGAGATTACAGCTGAGTTTCTGTTTTGAATCTTACGTCAAGGCGACGCCCTGCGTATGCGTCGTCGTTCGGCGGCTTTGGAGCAGACAGAAATATCTCGATCAGGGGTTTCAAACTCAGTTTAGCTCAGGGCCTTTTTCTACAGTGGGTGGGACCAACACTATCATAGCATAATAACCTATTTACAACAACAACTCCAAAAGTACACAGTTCTGTGTGCGAGCCCCAGTAAAAATAGCACTTTGGTGCAAAATGACAGTTAGTCATCCATTGGGCTGGATTTGACCCTCCGGGGGGCCGGTTTTGGCCCACGGGCCTGATGTTTGACCCCCCTGCTTTAGGCGTTTTATGATCAAATATGAAAAACCTCCATGGTGCCAAATGACTGAATCCTAACTTTCTCATATGCACAAACGACCTATTTTGGGTTATTTGGCTTTCATAGGACTGCAATAATACGACAGGTTCAATAACAGTATTGGTAGCCATCTTGGATAGATGTTTACACATTGCACTCAAACACACGCCGTCTGTGTTGTGTCGAGAGCATGGTTCAACCCATCCTCGCTCTCAGCGCGGCACTCGGCACCGGCCCCCATCATAAACACAAGCACATCAACTCTCGAGTCAAGTGGATGGAACAAAAAGTCAATAGCCGTTTTTGGCGGCTGAAAATAACAAGTGGAGTCCCCGCCATTATTTCCGGGGAGGGTGCGGGGTCATGTTTTTATGTGAGTCTGACACGATGCATAATACGAGTGGGTGTGCGCAGTGAGTGTACTCATTAGTGTCCAATTTGAGATCAAGCTGATCAAAATGCTAAGTAGTCTACCTGACTGACATGCTAATGTAAGTAAGATCCATTAGTATGCGGATGTGCGCCCTCACAGACGGGCTGAAGCCATGACACTGTTGTTTTGCGCTTTGCTGTTGAACTGCATTCTGAGGGAGTCACAACCACTACTGCTACTACTACTACTACTACTGCTACTACTGCTACTACTACTACTACTACTACTGCTACTACTACTGCTACTACTACTACTACTACTACTGCTACTACTGCTGCTACTACTACTGCTGCTACTATTACTACTACTACTACTACTACTACTACTACTACTACTACTACTTCTACTGCTACTACTACTACTGCTACTACTGCTACGATTGCTGCTACTACTTCTACTACTACTACTACTGCTGCTACTACTACTTCTACTACTACTACTACTACTACTACTACTACTACTACTGCTACTACTACTGCTGCTACTATGTTTACTTTACCTTGAGCTTGGAGTGTGGCCAGCTCCTCACTCAGAGCGTCGTAGCTCTCCTCCAGCTGCCTCTTCTTCAGCTCCACCTTCTGCATGTACTCGGTCAGAGAGCGGATCTTGGCGCCGTGCTGCAAGTCAACCACACTCGATTCAGATGCAGAGACCGTACAGGCGAACATGGGACTAATCCCCAGGGGGAGCGTTTTGTGACTTGTGCTTTTCGCTCATCGCTGAATGGATATCGGTTTTACGCCAAGGATTTACGATCTGTGAGGGACTTTTATTAAAATACAAAAGATAATAACATTTACTGCATGGGGCTTTCAGGCAAACGCCGGAATAAACAGAATACAATGCATGTAGTACTTTTAAGAAGAGCACTACTGTTGTGTATATGGAACTTGTGTGAGCTGATGAACATCTGAATCTACTCTATTCTACTCTAGTCTATTCGGGGGCTACACCCCTAGAACAGATCGACAGTCTCAGATGTCCATAGAATGCTGTAGTGTCCTCATATTGTCCACCACTCCAGCTCCTGTTTTTCTCTGAAATGCTCTGTAGAGCCCCCGCCCCTCCCACACAGAGAAGCCCAGACTGCACTGTTCTGATTGGCCAACTGGCCCATTCTCATGTGATTGGTCAACGGCTCCCAGAGGATGTAGGTAATGCATTTAGTATAGTATGAGGCAAAAAAAAAAAGGAGAAGTGGCCAAACAGTGGTACTGCAACTTCTGCATCTGGCAAGCGGTAGCGCGCGTCCTAAAATCAGTATTTCAACAGCAGTGTAAAAAGTGTATTCGATGATAAAGACCCCGCCCACTTTGCTACTCCTTTGAAAACAAGGCTAATTGCTCTGTGCAATCGGATGCCACAGTTGCGGTCCCACCAGTTCGAATCCCCCCACCACCCCCAGTCCCTCACCTGTGAGATGAGGAGGTGGCACGAGGACAGCTCCCGTCCCGTCTCCTCCATCTTGCGGTGACACTCCATCTGCAGACTCTCCAGGTGGCGGCAGCGCTTCACCATGGACTTCACCTCGGACTTGATCTTGCTGATGTAGAGGCGAGCGACGGTGAACTCCTCTTCGATCACGCCTGTGATCTCCATGGGCTGGAGAGGAAGGGGAGGTGAGAGGGTTCAGAGAGCAGCAGAGAGGCCCGGGTATGATTAAGAGGGGACGACATATAAAGACAGCTGGGCGGTTGGAGAGGGAGGAGAGAGGGGAGGAGAGGGAGGAGAGAGGGGAGGAGAGGGAGGAGAGAGAGGAGAGGGAGGAGAGGGAGGAGAGGGAGGAGAGAGAGGAGAGGGAGGAGAGGGAGGAGAGGGAGGGCACCAAGCTCGAAGCACTCTCTTGCATTTGACATCACGTTAACACCTTCAGCCGATGCTTGAAAATGAACTTACAAATAAAATCGATCAACAACTTCAGAGCTTTGAAAACTTTACCGTTGAAACGAACGTACAGAACTTCAGATGTGTCGAGCTCAAATGTGTAGAAACCTGAAGTGCTGCTTTGAAACGAGCAGAAACAAATCATTTCTAGGTAAACTTGGCTTTGATGTTCACAGTGAACTTTTGAACTCCTGTTGGACTCGTGTGTTTTGGAAACCTTTAGCGAGGAATGAACCGCATCCTCAGAAACAGGTTTCACATCACAATTTCAATGAGGCACCGGAGACGTCGGCCGCGGGCTGTTCAGACATTTTTCATCGAATGATTTTTTACATTTCAGAGAATCCAAAATGCGAGGTCGATGAGGCGGGATCACAAGTCAAAAGCAGAACATTTTCACTTTGATTTAAACTTAAATATTTATGGATTATGAGCCCTGTGTGTGTGTGTATATATATATATATATATATATACATATATACACACACATATATATATAGATATATATATATATATATATCTATATATATATATATATTTATAATTTTGCTTATATATATATATATATATATATATATATATATATATATCAAGCAGTTACATCTGCGTCACCAGTGATAACACCCATCCCCTGACGAATGACGTTCCACCTTGCCTGTGCGGTTGGTTGCCCGAAGGCCTGTGACGCAGACAACCTCCTATACAACAGCTGCCATCGTTGACTGAAGCAGAAACCTTTCGCCAATGGAAACTCTATTTACGTTCTTGTCATATCGAGTCATCTTCAACCGCGTCTGCAGTGACAGGGCCAGTGACACTGCAGCAGGGTCCGAGTGAGATTTGAACCAGTGACCTTTGTCTCCGAAGGCAACTGCTCAAACCACCGATCCGCTGCCAACCTCTACTTACGTTCTTTGCGACTTCACCTCTAGATGTCGCCGAATCGTACACACTGCGCCTTTAAATATAAATGCTAGTTTGCACTGATCCGTCCTTTGGATCTGGCCCAAGCCACTGGTGGACTGGAGCGGCTGGTGACGAGTGTTGATGACTGCCCCCTCTTTGCACCACAGTGTCCCAATATGCCCCCTTGTGCGTCTTCAAGAAGATAAAACACAATAATGTGCCCCTCTTGCGCGCCGCTGCCCCCACCACACATCTCAGGTGCCCATTCTTACTATTTTCGAGTCCACCAGCGTTTCGAGCGCCGCTTTGGCCGAGATGTGACTCCGAGACTTTTCGGAGGGAAATTGAATCCACCGGGGCCCAAACACTTCAGTATTTTTCCTTTCTTTGACACTTGGAAACGACAGGGATTTTACGGTTGAAGAAAAGAGGCTTAACAGAAACAGAAGGTGTTTCTGTCTCACAGAATATTTCCCCGGCTTTGTTTCTTTGTTCCTTGAGGAAATCTCAGGAATGCGACACTGTCTTCAAACCTGCGGCCTCGATCTCGCGGTGTTTTCCAACAATGGAGCTGAACTCAGACCCATTCCTTTTCAAAATGACAGACTTTACAGAGAAGTGACCTCGGTGACTTAATAGACCGATGCAACCCTGGTCCTGGATCAGCCGGTTCTTTGTGGTCTGACTCATCAGTGCTGCCATTGTGCTGAAGAATTTCATGTTTTACTGTTGTTGACGACACGCTGAGGGTTTCTTTCATTTAATTTCGCCTTGATATTGAAGCCAGGGATTGAGAGGTTTAAGAAAAGAGGCTTAAAAGTAAGCGAACCCGTCGAAAACATTTGTCCAGCTTTTGCTTCAGACTCTGATCTTCGGACAAATCTCCGGTGAGCCTCGGGAACCTGCAGCGTTCGACCCACTCACCAGCTTGATGTCCTTGTTTCCCACTATGGTGCTGAACTCGCTCAGGTCCCTCATGATGCCGTTGAGGATCTCGGCGATGCGTTTCCTCTGGTGGCTGCTCATTTCCTGGATGCGGGAGAGCTCCGCCTCCAACGCCATCAGGTGACCCTGAGGGGAGGAAGGGAACGGGAGCGGAAAAAAGAAATTAGGCAAGCAGGGAGGAAGAAAACCCGGAGGAGGCTGGAAAACACGGGGTGGGGGGGGGGGGAGGGGGGGGATGGTGACGAAGAACGTGGTTGTGGGGGAGGATTGAGATGGAGAGTCCTTTAACTTGAGAGCGTGAGGCACATTTGAACCCCCACCCCCTCTCCTCTCCCCCTCCCCCCTCCCCCATACTCATCCAAGAAATCCGAGTAGCACAGTGTAATGGCTGCTAAATTACAAATCAATAAACTTCCGAGATCGAGGCTGATGGCTTCGGCGCTGGATGAAAGGAATTGGGGGAGTGAATGATGGAGCTCTCTTCATCCCTCTCCCTCTCGTACAGGAGCTACAGCAACTTAAAAAAAAAAAAAAAACAGCCTCAACACAAGGAAACAATCTGGGTTCGATCGATGTCTTACATTTCTAAATGAAAGAAGTGGAGTCGAGTCTTTTTGGGGGACGTTATAAAGACGTGATTCCATTCTTCAATCAGAGGAATATGAGCGACACATCAACAAGAAAACCCTCCTTGGTGTGACGGGGCTTTCCTGTGCACAGATCCCGGCAGTGTAGCCCCGCCTCTCGGGGAGGGGTCCGGTGAGTTTCCCCGTGTTTTGTGGAGGTTAGGTTCTGATGTGCCTCCGTTGGATTACACAGAGGGAACTGAGTGGATTACAGCCTTAACCTCGATGGGAGAGGGATGTATGAGAAGAGAGGAACCCAACGTACTTTGGTACGGATCCGGATCAGGGAACAATCCTGAGATTTTTTATTTTATTTTATTTGATTCTATTATTATCTCTGATAAAGAATTGATCAAATCATTCATTCATTCATTTTTTTGCTAAACAGGGACATTTTGTGTGTGTGCATATTTCTCCGAATCTACTGTGAATGTTTTATTATTACATATTATCATTTAATATTTTTCACTCTCTTCAACATTTTAAAACAGGGCAATTTTGACGTTATTGGCATATTTCTCAGATCATTCATTATGAATGCTACTGAAATCAAAAGCAGATACAAATATTAAAACCACATCTGAAGCTATTGCATTTCAAACTGATTACACGGGTCTTTGAATCCGCCGGCCTCTCCGGGACCAGGACCTGTGAGTGAGACATCATTTGTCCTTACAGCTTTAAGGCCGGTTTAATGTAAGTGTCCTGCTGAGCCGCGGTGGAGGTGTGAGCTCCACTGAGAGCAATGTCCTTAATTCTATCATGGTCCAGTTACTTAATATAAGGCTTTACACCTTTTGTCACCACTGACTTACAATGGTGCCTGAGCTATGGAGGATGCAGAGGGATATTTTGCTCTATCAGCACTAGTGTGTGTGTGTGCGTGTGTGTCTGTGTGTGTGTGTGTGTGTGTGTGTGTGTGTGTGTGTGTGTGGCTCCAATCTTTCATACATGGCTCAAACAACAGGAGCCTTCAGCTCACAGCCTCGCACATAAACACGATTCTCCAGATGCAGTAAAGACTTCAAAAAAAAAAAAATTTTTTTACATTTGTCATAAAAACCAAAATGTTGTGAAACGGACGACATCGTAAACCCGACGAATCCCATCATGCCCCTTCTCAACAGTGTCGGGACATAATAGAAATGGAAAAACAGTCATTAGCAGATGATTCCGGGTAAAATGTTATATTGTATCAGGCGATGATACTGAAAAACAACACTGGCTTCTGTATCGAACCTGGTGGTTTGTTGTTGACAATAAAATACCAGCTAAGTGAAATTCACCTGTTTTGCGAAGTCAGGCGCTCTCATCCCTAATGCTGCTATTGCAGGATCGAAAGGTCTGAAGGCTTTCGCACATTAAAGGCTCACTTCACTTTATACCGAATTCTATAACGGGGGAAACAACGTCCTATTTTGAAATGTTCCTTTATGGGCCTCGTGAATCACCGTCAAGCCCGAAGCACCGCTAACCATCTGTTAAGCACAGTCACCGCTGTATCCACCTCTCCGTCTTCCCCCTCTCCCCCGCTCATTAACTTCCAGGCCCGCCATCGTTTTTCCGAGTCGCCGCCCACGTCAAAACATTAACGCGGCATAAACGGCGGTAAATAATTAACGGCCATCGATTCTTGCGTGGATAAGAGAA
>JAFBJT010111215.1:6141-18178 GCA_016785325.1 Chascanopsetta lugubris
AGACACACTGATGATGCACAACATTTACAACAAACGCTCTGCGATAAACAATTAAGTCTGACATGGACAGACAGGATGAATCGTGTGTACATTATAAAATACAAACAGTAAAGACGGTCTTTAGCCATCAATCAAGTCGAGAATGTCAATTTTGGTCAAAAGATCGAAGGCAACTTTGTATTGAGGAACCACTTCTGTATTTTCCTGATGGTATTAAATGAGTCCGCGTCCAATTTTTCCCGGGAAATTGGCGTTGGTTGTCATGTATGGTGAGTGTGTGACCTCCTTCCAGGCCGATGGTCCTGTGACTATGCTTTTTATTATTTTTTTTTTTTTTATCTTTCCCATTTCAGCAAAAGCGTAAGAACTCCAAAGATGTTTAGTGTGACCATTCTGGACTATTGTAAACACGTGGTCAGACAGAACCTGCTCTTCATGTCAGTATCAACGCTTCAGTCCGAGATAATGAAAACAACTATTTGTTGAGGATTGCACGCTTATGACAAAACGTTTGTATTTTCATGTTATTTCCCATTTTTTCAACGAAATGAAAATCATTTCACTTCAATCTTAAACGCTCGACCTTTGATGTACCCAACTGTGAGCACGCGTTGAAATGATTTGACATCAAAGTCAATTCAGGCCTGTTAAATTTGGAGCACTCAGATTTTTTTTTGGGGGGGGGGCTCGATAGATTATTTGAGGCCAGCATGACCGCGGCTCTGGTCCTGACAGTGCCAGATAATGATCTCTCTCCAGTATGACTTTAATATTTAACTATTTGACATAATCACAGAGCTGAGAGCGACCCGCGCTCCACAGACTCCGGGTCGGAGGTAAGAACTTCCCGTGTGATCGGAAATCAGATGGGTGCAGAGGCGCCACAGCCACGTGCTTTGATGTCTCTCTGCGTCGCTCGCTCGCCGGTTTCCACATAACTGGGTCTGATCCCTCTCATCAAAACCACCACGCTGTTTGGCTGCTGAAAGCCCCGCAATTTTACTCCTCTATGCATGCTGATCTGATTATTCATAAAGCAAGCAATTACACATCCATTAAACCAGCAAATACAAAACTGAGGATCAACAAAAGTGTCACATGGATCAGGTTCATTATGGAAACCGTTCACAACCTGTGCGAGTCAAAACACATTCCCCCAAATCATGGATGAGTGACGAGCGATTAAAAGCCAACAACGGCTTGGATCCGTGAAACCCGAGGACAAAATGGCAGCAGGGATGAAACATCCGAAAGGTGGAGGCCATCGTTGTTTTCTGAATCCCTCGATATCTTCGTGGTTGAAATGTCAACAACCAACAGTCAACAAAGTGTCAGAAAGGAGAAATTAATGTATATCGTCTGTAGCCTCTCACAATACTGTAATTCAGATCAAATAGTATGATATTCTGATGTTTCACAATTCCAAATTAAATGTTTTGGGGTTGCTGTTTTTTTTTTTTTTTTTTAAAGGTCACACATTACATTACAATGTTTGATTGTCTAATAGAATAATTGATGAGATAAATTATAATAAGGTCAGATAGCCCTCATTTAATCTAAATTAGTCACAGGCTCATTTACAGTGTCCATATCCGTATGTGTGTGTGTGTGTGTGTGTGGATGTGTCTGTCTGTCTGTCTGTGTGTCTGTCTGTGTGTGTGTCTGTGTGTGTGTGTATCTTTGATATTCTCAGTGGCATGAACATCGATGCACAATTCCATTCCGTGCGATATTCCCTAAAACTAGCAGAACCATTTTCACTACATACATATTGATTGCTTTATTTGGAATATAAACCGCAAGTTTTGCTTACACACACACAAATAGTCTTTCAGGAGGGGGGGGGGGGACTCAATAGTTTATTTTCATTATGTTTCACTGCCATTTGCTCTTTTACTATCCAAGTTTTTCTTCAAACCAATATGAGCACATTACCGACAGAGTCAGTCTGAAGCCGCACACAAAAATATGAAATCATATTATGCGAGTTTCCAATAAGATGTGTTCAGCTGATTGTAACTGATTGCTGTGTGTGTGTGTGTGTGTGTGTGCGTGTGTTCTTGTGTTGGGTGTGTACCTGTTTTATGAAGTGTGTAATTGGGCTCTGTGTCCTGACGTTAAACGGGTAATGATGGTCTCCTCCTTGCAGCCTCGATGCAGCCGTCTTATACCAACACAGAGCCTTTGTATTTTGGAAAGCTGTCACATGTGCTTAGGTTGAGCATGTGAAATGATTATATACTGCACAGCTCCACTGCGCCCACACTCTCGTGGACAGGAATGTGGGTGTGTGAAGGGTTGGTTCGAATTACGAGATATCATCTTTAAATTACGAGATCAAACTACTCGGTGCAGGTTTCTTTTTTCTTTTTTTTTTTTTAAATGCATTGATAATATTAACTACTTTAAAGGTGCAGAGAGTAAGATTTGATAAAAAGCTCAATTTCATGGTCTTATTTGAAATTAAATATCTTAGCTTTACTCTTTGAATTTAGGATTGCAGGCATCCAAGTTTTACCTCCTTTGTATTAAAATTGTATCAATTTTACCTCATCTACTTTAAACTGTCACTTTGTCAATGATCTTGTTTTTTCATAATCATTATTTATCATCATCCATAATATTTTATTTTATCCATCTAGAATTAATAAGTAAACAATCCATTGGATATCTAGTCAATGGGGCTTGTGATTTTAATTGAGAGAGGGACAATTAGGCACTTCCTACTGCAAAGTGATCATATCTGATTATACCGGCTGATGATAAAAGAAAGCTATGTTTAGTTTGATCAATGATGAGACTGAACAGTACAAATGTTGGAGTAAACGAAATGAAAGGTGGTTTCCATGACCAAACAATTTAGCAGAACTTAATAGTAATATCAATTATGATTAAAGGGAAGAAGACTCACTCATGTCTGATAATAATAAGAATAAGCACATTTCATCCAAACATTGCAGCTCAAAGTGCTTTACAATAAAAGAAGGAGCATTAAAAGGAATACTGATAGTATAGTTCAGGTTTTCAATTGAAATATTTAGTGTGTAAGATTTAGGTGAAAGTATTTTCATTCATATTTGGAGAACTAGAATATAGGTTTAGTACATAGAAGGTTTTAATGTTATATAATCACCTACATATACAAATGATTGTTTACATTACTCTCAAATGAGTCATTTATTTTCTCATCAGCAGGACTTCCTCTCTGCACTGTCATGTATTTTACAAGAACTGGGGTTATTAAGCTGCAATATGCAACTTCACCTTAAAGGTGTCACTGCATCCAACACACAGTGCATTTAACCCAGATAAATACATGTCATTTATATAAGTTACAATAATTAACTTCACTAAATATGAGTGACCATGGTCTATCACCTCTTGTTCCTCATGCCGTATTCATCGCAGTCCACCTTTACAGTGCAGATATTGGTATTTCATTACCAGTCACACTGAGAAAAGGAAGAAGCTGAAGTGTTTACCAATCAGAGAGCAGCGCGACAGAGATGCCACTCGCCGTTCTTGTTAGCAGCAGAGCAGACACGAGAGGTAGCATCTCAAACTTTGGGCCTCCTTTTGTGCATCTGACAATTCTGACACTGCAGCACAAACGTCTCATTTTATGTGCCAACACTGTTTACCAGACTCCCTTCAGCAGAAAACGCCGTTTGGGTGAGAAACAATCTACGACAACACATTCACAGAGAGGCGAGAGAGAGGCGGCTTCGATCCGAGTTGCGAGGACCACATTGGTGGAGAGCTGTCAATCAGCGTTTGAAAAAAACGAAGCGTGCGTTACCGCGCAACAATCGATGCCTGGAATACACGGACAGCTCTTTGACAAACTCTACAAACACAGGACTAAAATAGAGATCAATGTGAGGCCTCACTCGCTGTGTTATCATGCAACACACATGTGCGGGGCTATTTTCGCTATGACAAACAAACATAAACACATTTAACACAACACCTTATAATTAAGGATGAGACCTGGAGCAATGAGCATGTGCAACATTCAATTTATCAAAGAAAAAAAAACTAAAATGAACAACAACAGTCGCATCCCGGGAGAATCAAGAGGTTACGTAAAATTGTTCTGCAAAGTAAAAGTGTCAAAATCATTTGCAGGTTGCCAAAGCTTCGCCTCGGCTCTAGTGGGGGAGAGGCGAATTTAAATAAAACAACGGCGCCAAAGAAACCTGCACTGTAGCCTGTGAAATCCCATCAGGCAAAGTCAAAAGCTTAGTTTGGAAATGTGGGACACACATTGTATCCAAAGAAGAAATAATACAAAGCAGGTTTAAGGAAAAAAGGAACCGATAAAAACATGTACCTTTTCTATTGGACGCAAGTTGGATCAAATCGCTGCCCCCCCCCCCCCCCCAGCTGCATGGCACAGAGATGAACCGATGTCTCCATGTCACAGATTTTAGAGGCAGAGGGACAGTATGAACCAGCCTGACTGATGGCTGAAAAGAATGATCCTCTTAGGAGCCGCAAAGTTTACGCTTTGGTGCACAAATTTGCAAAGCTACAGTAACAAAGGAAAATGTTTCATAAAATGCTCATTCTCCGAGCTGTAAGTTTCAATTTCCACTTTACTGAGTCCATCACCATCGTCCCTTTATGTGTGAGGCAAACACACAAAATAAAGAGTGTGACTCTCATACCTGAGCTGCATATTTTTTTTTTTTTGGTCCTGGTGTATTAGATCATTTTCCCTCCGCACTGCAGGACAATGAGGAGCCAAATGTGGTCATTTCCACACAATGAGATGGAGGTAATACCAACCAGTTACACATTCCAATTGGTCTCTGGCGCCAGAATAATTTGCACCTAATAAGATTTCAGCTGCATTGCACCGACTTTCTCTCTGGAAATCGAGAGGAAAGAAATCAAAAGTTTCTTTTTTTGTGTGTCTTTGGATCTTTGACCAATTGATGTTCCAGGACACCTGGAGCCACAGCTGCAATGGTGCTGCTGAGGAACTATGCATCACATCCCCCCCCTCACCTTTATGGAGCGATGCCAGACAATGGGAGGCATTAAAGGCAGGTGGGGCTCGAAGACTAGGGTGGTCGTCCCCCTTTGACCAGAAGGTCATTGGATCAATTAGTACGGAGTTCAAATCAACTGGTTTTCCACAAAGTTGTTTTTGGGAGGGGTTGTTACTTTTGTGCTTGAGGTGACATCCACTGTCTTTCCTGTACAATCGGATGAATATGGAAAAATAAAACTTTCAAATGATTATAAATTCATGAAAATGTCAGTATGTTATTGTTCGGTAACATTTTTAGAGGTGGAAAAAAAATGACCCAAACTATCACACACTGCACCTTTAACGTTTCACTCGTCTACAATACATAATACAATTCAAAGTCAAACCCTAAAAAACGGTATAGAGTTCATATGGGACAATATTTAAAAAATGAAAATTTAAAAAAAAAATCAGCGGATGCCCAAACACATCACTGTAAACTCAAGTGACGCAGACACTGCAGCTGAGCAGTGAGCGTTACAGTGAAGTGTGTGGAACACACGGAGACACACTCAGCTGACCTCGGCCCCTGCTATCGACTCATACAGACGCTGTGGAGTTGAGTCACACACAGAGCTGTGACTCACAGCTCCTCATTGGAGGGCAGCGGTCGACTGGCTACAGACACACACGGGACAATGCAACAACATGTATCTGAAAAACCAACAAGCCCTCAAAACGAAAAAAGGAATGTAAAAAAAAAGAAAAAGAAAAAGATTGACGGTAGAGTCTGAGAATACGCGTGGATGTGTTGGAAGGAGCTGTTGAAGCGTGTCCCACGGAGTCGGCGTGAGGTCTGTGTGTGTCATTAGCTCACGGAGACGGGAGCCGTCGGTGCAGCCGAGGTGCCGAGGGGAGTCCCAGCAGAAGGCTCCACACGTTTAACAGTGGGTTTAACATTACACACCCCAGAGGCCATGTACAGTTAACATCGATGGCAGGCTAGACTATTCCCAAACTCCCTACTGCACACAGGCACACACACACACTATCACACACACACACACACACACACACTATCACACACACACACACACACAGCCCGGAGGCATGTTCAATGCCAAAATCTCTTCACAAACACACCACAGAGGGATTTTACCATCAACCATGTGTCTTCTTTACAATGAATGTCTCTCACTCACATACACCTAAGCTCTACTTACTCACACATATCTAAATAAATATATTCACACACAGAAAAAACTCATACACACACACACACACACACCATGCTACGCTCCTGCATCTCTGCATCCGTATTAAATTATGAGCCTCGATCAGAACCTGAACCGACTATTTATCCTCTTGATTTGCCGCTAAATCCCATCCAGTACAAACAGTTTTATCCCTTCTTCCTGCTATACAGACCAGTAGCATCAACGGCTACACACACACACACACACACACACACACACACAGGTGCGCACACACGAACACACGAACACACACAATGTACAAATACATGTAGATTGCTTTGGCTGAGTACAACTGAATAATTCATTAGAGGAGTATTTACGATGAGCGTTCATTTTCCTGTTCATTTTTCTATCATACAAGAACAAGAACATGGACAGGTTTGGTTTGGTTTGATCATTTCTCCTCGTCCAAAATCCATGTGTACTCGTTTTGGGGCGGTGTCATTTTCATGATTCTAAAAATAGCATTTTTGTACAAAAAAAGTTGTACAACTGTCTTTTTGGAGATTCAGGAGAAACTCCGAGATCCAACACAACACTGTCAAGCAAGCAAACTCCAGCTGGAGCTGCAGGTAAAAAACAAAGGGTTCCATAAAGGTAAAGCTTACCTAATTGATATTATAATCTATTCTAAGTGTTGTCTTTGTTTACAGGTCATCGTGCTAGGCTGTGATTGGTCCGACCCACTCGAGATCAGATTGTTGGCCCTCAATCAAAAAGAAGTTTGACGGCCCGGCCTTACAACTTTGAAAATGTCCCCTGAGTTGGAATTAGGTCAAAGTATTTCCACTTCTACTGACAGAATGTAAATAGTTCTGATGTTTGTATGTTAGAATGTGGTGTCATGACCATGGACCGAGCCCTTTTTTATCACATCGGGAGCAGCCTCTCTATGCGCAGGCCGCCATCTTGCACCACCGCGTTTTTACAGTGGCCCAGTCATCATTGAGGGCAACTACAGGTCTTCTGAAAAGCTTGGAATTAGAGGTTTCTTCAGCTGCAGCGTGCAACTTCCCCACATATGTCACCAAATAATACACACTGGTAAATTACACGAGCAAGTGTGATTGGCGATACGCAGTGGGGGGCGTCAGTCACAAGGGTCAAAGTCGACACAATAACAAATGTTGAAAGAGTAAACAAGGCCGTGCCAAATATCAAAGTGATCGTGACATTCTGAACAATGATTGGTCGTTTTTGCAAAGTCTTTTTTGGTTTACAGAATATTTCATCTTTCACGACTCAACTTCAGAGGCACGGTGACACATTGTTGCAGAACTTTCTGGGGGGGGGGGGGGGGGGGGGGGGGGCCCATAAGAGGCTTAACTGTCCTCATTAGTCGGTGGACTTTGCTCACTTGTCACCAAACCGCTCACAAACGTTACCAAAGACGCCTTGACGTGTCGCGCTGGGTGAAATCAAATGTGTGAATAACGAGACAAATGGGGGCCGAAGGTTTCCATTTGGCTGCTTCAGTTTCAGGGTCTTTACATAGAGAGCGTGCTGACTCACTGGCGTCACAGGGTCTCGGCTGACTGGAACACCTGGACAGAATGGAGCTATTGTTACTGTAACGGGTGATGGGCTAATAGCTTTCGCCTCAATGACGAGTGGAAAAGTCTTGACGACTTCCTGGAATTTTCATCCGCTCCGGCTCAGGAGTTAAACTCGCAAAGATAAAGTTGAGCTTCGCCCACAATTATTTTTACAGACTTTATCGTATAAAAAGTGCATGATGTGTGACAGGAACAAGTGCGATTTATGAATAGATAGAAATGGTGAAAATGAACAATTTCGTCTTGGACCACATTGATTATCTTGATTATTTACATTATGGGAGTGGTGGCCCAATTTGGTTTGGTTGAAGCCACATCTAAAAAGGTACAGTATGGCAATAAAAACACACATGCGCCCACACAACACCCGGACACAAAACGTGGAGTTACGTGGCATTGAAATTTGTTTCTGAGATTTCCCTTGAATAAATCTCAAATAATCTCATCGCCGCTGTGAATACATGCGATTAGGCAGCGAACATGAGTACGGGAGTGCATACATACTGGAGGTGGGTGTATTTCTATTAGCAATGGCCCTACGCGCCGTTAAATTTAGACGTAATAGCCACGGCGAAGTGTGTGGCGGATAACCATGAGAAAAGACTTCCCACTATAGCACTTAGAGCTGAGTGCGTGTGTGCGTGGGAGCAGGTAACACAGCAGGATGAGGTAAGGTCTCAGTGGATTACTGAACATCCTCTAGAGGAGACAATAAGAGGCCCCTCTTGGGGGGGGAGGGGGGGGGGGGGGGGGGGGGGGGGGGGGGGGGGGGGGGGGGGGGGGGGGGGGGGGGGGGGGGGGGGGGGGGGGGGGGGGGGGGGGGGGGCGTGGTTAGAGGCCCGATGAATGAAATGTGAACGTGTTTGGTGAATAGCTGTCATGGCAGCACACCGATGGCTCCGCTCCGGGACATCAAAACGACACTGTGCCGCCTGGTGACTTCACCGCCGCTCGCGCTGACCCCAGCCGTCTCCAGACACCACTCTAATCAGCATACTGCTGGTGGCAATCACAATCACCTGCCGAAATCATCATCATCCTCCTCCTCATCATCATCATGGTCGTCGAGCTCTGGTGTCCCCATTTGGGCCCTCGCCTCCAGCTCCTCTAGCATCGTCGTTTTCCGCCGCGCAGCCGAATCTCGCCGACGCCGGAAATTGAACTTGGACTGATCAATAAATACAACATAAAATTAAATGAGCTGCCAAAATGAGGTGAAAATGTGGAAATGAGTGTTTGAGGGCGAAGGGGAGAAGGAACGCCATCCGCTCGCAACAATCAACAAAAAGCTCATTTCTGACACGCAGGCAAAACAGTGTCGGTGAGGTCACGGCTTCCTGATGTGGATCTAGGAATGAGTTGAGAGGGGGCGAGGGATATGTGCTTTGATGTGCGAGCGCAATTGTGTGCCTGCGACGCCATGACATCATTGCTGCGGCGTCTAATCAAGGGGAAAGGGATCTGGCGTTTGCAGGAGGGCGGTAATGGAAACACAACTGACCTGCTTTAATAAGAAAAACACGATACCCGCTCTTTGCCCCCGCACTTTCGCGGAGACACCAAACGCCTCCATTGCACCCGAGACAGCGCGCGGCCTCACCACCTGCAAACAGATCCGTGTGTATCGCCGCTCTTTTGAAGTTTTATCTTTTCCCGGCGAAGGATGGCGATTCGGCGCGCGGCAAAACTCCCATCTGTTCATTTCAATATGAATGCACGTGTACGTTCGGTCCTGCCGGAGCGGCAGGGACGTGAAATTGCGCAGGGCGCGCAGAGCGGCCCCGACACGCGGGGTTAATTCAAGCCGCCTTTGATGTCTGTCTGTGTGTGAAATGAGTTGGTGGTCCAGAGTTCACACAAACACACACACACACACCGGCGCTGCCATGCGCGGTCACCGGCGCATACACGTGTCATACTCTTTGCACTGAGAGACCACTCGTGTGGCCGCGTGTATTCGAGCGCACGGTGAGAAACCTGGGCTCATGACACGTCCTGTGTCGCGCTGGAACACAACACAACACAACACAACACAACACGCCACCTCAACACCTCGCTGTGCGTGAATCATGATTCCATCACACTCTTCAGGATTTAACTCTTCAGCATACTCAAACATTCACTCAGACACCATCCACAGCCACACCACAATGGGAGCTAAGCTGCCTGTGAGCAATAACCCACTTATACACACACACACACACACACACACACACAAATAATACCTATGTGAAACGGATGCTGCAGTGGCACAGCAGTGACATTCATACTAAATATCGCCTCACGCGCACAAAATAGTTTTTGGATGCGTTCTTGTCGACAGTGGTCTTGATGAAATATTTTCATATCAGAAATGAGTTCCCCAAAGTTGCACGTCAATCACATTCCTTTCATTACATATTGATCATTTCAATATCAAGAAAAGCATTTCGACTGAATATTAATTAGGCTGTTATTTACAGAGGCCTGCTGAGTGCTTGGAACTACAGCACTGGTTTCAGTTAAAGCCACAACAAGTAAAACAGTAAATAAAGAAAGTGAAAATAAAGTCTGAATTGGGGGTAAACTTTGTTGTCACTGTGTTGAGCAAGCTGTCCAGTTGGACAGATGGTGTTTGACATGAAAAATCAATATTCTTATAAAGTAAAACGTTACAGTGTGCGAGGTGATGTACTCATTCGATCACACGCACAGGGGCTCTGTCGTGGTAGAAAATGTACTTTGCTGATGTTATGGTCCGAGCAGAAAAGTGTAAACAGTGGGGGGATGTAAAGCGACAAATCAGCCTGGGTGCCGCTGCCGACTCGTGCCCACGGCCAAAGCATCGTCAACGGACACATGAGCACCAGACCTGGGCCACGTTCAGCGGAGGTTCTGGTTAATGGATCCACTCCACCACCTGAACACAGTGAACCTGCAGCAAAGAGGAGTCGATTTGGGCTCACGATCATATTTGATGCCTGTCTAAAAGTGAAAGTATTCCATAGAGCAAAACACAGCACCACTTAGCAACACGCTGGGAGAAAGTTACTCAACGATTTCACGAGTATAAAAGTGATGCACAGCGTAATGTTGGCGCGGGAGGGAGAGTATTTCTCATTATATTTCAATTTCACTGTGAAATGACACAAACAAAGAGGTAATGACGTTCTACTCGTCTCTAATCAGCCTCAAGTGTGGAGGCCCGGGCTTTTCACCACATCCTGCTTGGAGCCGCATCAATATTTCACACACACACGTTAGGTTAAAGGAAGTCGCTCAAGTCCACGGGGAGGGAAGATGGTCAGACGGAAGACAGAGGTCGACGAGTCCCCGTGTGATTTTGTTCAAAGAATAATGATGTAAAATTCGGTTTCAGTGTGTTAAGGCAGGACTGTGACACCTGGGACATGGTTTCATAGCCCGAGTGCGGCAAAGGGGTGAGGCAACCTACACCACGTTGTTAAAGGTGCAGTGTGTGATCATTCGACCATGTTTTTTCACCTCTAAAAATATAACAAAGCAATGACTACTGACATTTTCGTGAATTTGTAATCATCTGAATATTGTGGGGTTTTTCCCCATGAACCTAAAATGAGCCCTTTAATGTATATTTACATGAGGAAGGGCTCCTCTCTACGGGGGCCGCCATGTTTTTACAGGAGTACAAGAGGACGTAACTAAACATCTTTTGAGCTTCTCCTGCAGGTTCAGAAGGGTGAGGTGATGAATACAACGTGCATCTTCACCTCTAGATGTCACCAAATCTTACACACTGCACCTTTGGGGAGAGGGAAACGTCTTTGGATCTCGTTAAACTCTGAACAATATGGGATTTGGAGGCTGATTTCTTTATTGCATCAACAATGATCAATTAAAAATATGTATCGACATGTTTTGCAATATAAACACAAATTCAATGGAAATGCACACAAGATACAACCACATGAATAAACACTATTTGTATTAAAAAAAATGTATACTATGCTATTCCGAAAATACCTCGCTCATGTTTGTGTTTGCAAATGTAGTATGTTTATGTGTACATGCATTAGTCTATGTGTAAAGCTGGGAGTGTGGTGGTGGAGCATAAATCCCATCAAACAACAGAGCCCTGGGAAAAGGGCCAGAGGCAGAGATGAGAGTAAGTCCAGCTCAAAGCCACAAAAAAGGGGAGATTGATTGTGGAGTGAGGGGGAGCGTCTCATCCACAAAAAGAAAAAAAAAACGAAAGAGAGAACAAGGCAGTCGACAGAGCGCGCGCGCCG